>JAVSBV010146224.1:0-15751 GCA_033117975.1 Parotocinclus spilosoma | reverse complement strand
TTTGGAATAAGGCTGTAACGTAACAAAATGTGGAAAAAGTGAAGCGCTGTGAATACTTTCCGGATGCACTGTATGTTATAGAGACTAGTGGTTTGTAAATATGATTATTTGATCTTACTATTCCGCAGTGATTCGTGGTATTAAAACACCTCATATGTTATAGTGATCAGTACAACCCCAAATCAGAAAATGTTGGGACACTATGAAAAAGCACATAAAACACAGTGTTTCTTACATTTACATTTAGTTTTAATAGATTGCAGACAACATGAACCTGAGATATTTAATGTTTTGTCTGGTCAACTTCACCAGACAAAACATGTTAATAAACATCCATTCCTGCATTTCAGGCCTGCAACACGTTAAAGCATTTACCACTTTGTAATGTTGTTTGTAATTCCTTTTCACCATATTTAAAACACATTTTGGCACAGAGGACACCAAACAATTTAATGTTTCATGTCCTATTTTGTCCCATTCTTCCCGCAAAAATGTCTTAAAATAAGTACACGGTTATTGTCGTCACATTTTAGTTTCAAAATTCTCTACACATTTTTTACTGGGGGCAGATTGGTACTGCAGACAGGCAAGTCCAGTACCTGTTTCCTCTTCTTCTGCTGCCATGCCTTTGTATTGTGTGCAGCATTTGGTTTTGCATTGTTTTGTTGAAAAATGCACGAATGTCACTGAAGGCATCGTATGTTGCTCTAAGATCTCGGTGTACTTTTCTGCAATAATGCTGTGATGTTTATTAAAAAAATTAAATGAAGATGACCAGACAAAGCATGAAATATCTCAGGTTCATACTGTCTGCAATAAAATAAAACTGAGATTAAATGTAAGAAGCACTGTGTGTTTTATGTGCAGTTACCATACTGAAATATACCATACTCCCAAATGTTTATGGTTGTACTTCTTATGACAGAGTGAGTGTAAGTTAACAAGTTAATACATTATATCGTCAATTTGTGACGCACTATACTTTCGAACGTGTTTCGTAAAAGCTTAGCGTTGCTTTTATGTACAGACCCCACCTCCGCGCTCGTTGTCTTGCGCATGCCTAGAAGAGCCTGGAGTCGTGAGCAGTCATGGCGGCCTCCACTGCTTGCTTTCAGCGTGCGCTCGGGAAAGGAATAACCCCTCCATTGGTGGTGATTTTAGGAGCCACCGGGACTGGCAAGTCCAAACTAGCGATCGAGATCGGAAAGAGACTGCAGGGAGAAATTATAAGCGCGGATTCCATGCAGGTGAGTTTAAAACAATGACAAGAGGATGCATGCAACGTGGTAAATGAATGCGATTAGATCAGTTACAGCATCGTTTAGACAGGTGAAAATGGTGGGGTTTAAAGATCAATTTGACAGGTCGCCTAATATGGACGAAACATGATGTCCTGTTTGTATGTTCTTGTAGTAGATTATTCACAAAATAGGATTCCATTCGGACATGTGGCGTACAATGGTACAATGTAGCTGCCCTTGTGTAATTGCTTACATCACGTTCCTACTATTATTTATGTTTTGCACGGCTTTAGGATTTATACTTCGTGTCCCACGTGTTCACTGCTCACAAAAATTAGGGGATACGTCAGCAGTTGTTTTTAATTTAGTAAACAATATTATCAGAAAAGCAAATAAAATGTTAAAAAGTTGATGCAAACTCCATTGTCGTGATTGAGTAGCAAGTGACACATTCATGGGGTGAACAGAAGCATGTCAAACTGGACCATGCATTAAAGTGCCACACATTGACTGTTCAGTAGGGTGTATGGTCACCCAAGAGTGCCCAAACCAACACTGACAGTGATGGGGCATGGACAGGATCAGATTGTCCAGCAGTTCTCTTTGTATTCGTTTTAGAATATCCCCTAATTTTGTGAACAGTGAACACATGGGAACATATAAATCCGTGCAAAACATAAATAATAGAGGGAACGTGATGCTCATCAGAACACGCAAGCCAGACTGAACTGTAGGTTAGAGTTTTTTGGTTTGCCCTTAAGTTATGCATCAATTATTATCACCATGTCTCTATTAAAACAAATGAATGCCTCTGCCGAATGTAGTTCATCCTTGTTTGACCTCTGTATTGTGTGTGAGTGCTGACGGAGCGTGTTTGAGCGATGCAAACAGCAACATGGAAGATGTTTTGTACTGAGAGGTAGAGACATCAGGAAAATGTCACCGTGCCCCAGTAACACCATGGCAGTAAACTGCAGTTTTACGCTAAATTGCTGACACAACAAAACAAGGTGAATGGCAGAATTTGACCGCTGTCTCTGCTGTTAGTGTATTATGGCTTTGTCATTTTGTTATTGGTCTCATCATGTGGATCAGAATCAGGTGTTATGGCTATGTGACTTATCGTTTATTTAGTGGGGGTGGAACTCGTCCCTGACCTTTTTTTTGCTTGTTGATGGAAGGAATGTTCAAACATTTCCACCACATCCTGGCATAAAACTCTGTGATATTTGGGTGCAGTTTGGACTTTTTCCATTCAGGGTTCAACCTTGTGATTAGTTAGAAATGTAGGCAAAAAACTTCAGCCTTGCATTATGACATACAGGTAAAATTGGTTTGCTCATTAATATAAAAAGCAACACAAGTAGTCTTATCGCTATCAACAAAAATCCCAGAGAATACTGAATACTCTGACATGTCTAATCTGAACATTCTAATGATGTGTTCTTGTACAAAGTTGGGACATATTAGGGCTGGGCAATATGGCCCTAAAATAATATTAGGATACTTTTGCGATAACGATATATTTGGCGATATTTTTCAATAACGTACAATTGTAACAAAACCGATTTTTATACTTTATTTGTTGTTACAGACCAATCTCCACCACTATCTGTTGCTCTGTTTATGAGTAATGTAACAAAAGTACGCCATACTCTGTGTAAATCCATTGCGTAAAGATGTCGATCACGATATAAATGTTTTATATCTCCTACAAATAATATATAATTATTTCGTTATATGTAAATATAATATAATCATTTTCGATATGGCACACCCCTAGTACATACATGCACTTATTTCTAAAGATATTGGATATAATGAACAATTAAGCGTGCCAATAATGATGACCACAACTGTAAATAACAGTGATCATCTGTACATTTTTTAAAAACTTGTCCCTGGCTCTTAGACATGTGGCATAAAGTTAACAGAAAGGTCAATTTATTCATGAATTGGACTTTTTTTTTTACATCATGGCAAAGCAAATGACTTCATACCTAGACTATTGTGGACTGCTGCATTTCTGTGTTTTAAGTTTGATGCCGACTGCATGAGGAAGCCAGTGGTGTGACCTCAGTAAAGGAGTGACATGAGAGAGCTTTGGCCGGCCGTGAGCCAGACGGGCTGCTTCATTCTAAATGCTTTGTAGTGGGGCAGTTGCACATGAAGGCAGATCAGTGCAGAAATGATGAGCCTGTGTGAGGATCTGAGTAGTTTCTGTGATCACTGAAGGAGATATTTATCTGATGTTCTGCAGAAGGAGTCTGTAAGCTGTGGTGGTTGATGTGATGTGGTTAGAAAAATTGTTGTCCGAAATCACACCAAGGTTCTTTGCTGCGTGGGCTGGTGGACGGTGACGCCGTTTAGGTTGACTGAGAGGTCCAGTGTCGGGGAGTTCTTTATTGGGTGGTAGATGAGATCAGTCTTGTTTGGGGTGAGCTTCAGATAGATTTTTTTTTTCCAGGGAGGAAGAGATATCAGAAAGGCAGTCAAATACCTGATTTAAAACTTGGAAGCTGGGTGAAGGGCATGAACAGTAAAGTGAAGTATCAGCATAGCAGTAATGAGAATCCATGGGATCTAATGACTGAGCAGGATTCAGACTTTAATAACGGAATAATGAATTTCTTTAATTCCTGGAGCATGCACAGTGGGACCTCCAAATTCAAACTGAATTGTTTCAAGAAGACTGTTTGAATTAGGAATCGAGTCTCCCCATGAGAAGTAATGTAAGTAGAATGAGTTATTTCCTGAGTGTTAAATGATTCTTTTACATTTACAGCATTCAGCAGACGCCCGTATCCAGAGTGACTTACAATTCATACAGTCTTACAATTCAAGCAATGGTGGGCTAAGGGTCTTGCTTAAGGACCCAACTGTGGCAGCTTGGCAGAGGTGGGATTTGAACCCAGGGCCATCAGGTTCATTTAGGTCCCGTACCTTAACCGCTAGGCCATTCCAGTCCCATTTAAATTGACATTTACAGTATTTAACAGACACATTTACAGTTGTCATTTAGCAGACACCCTTATCCAGAGCGAATTACAAATAATACAGTCTCAATCCAAGCAATTGTTGGTTTAAGGGTCTTGCTCAGGAACACAACGGTGGCAGAAGTGGGATTTGAACCCTGGACCTTCTGGTCCATAATCCAGTGGCTTACCCACTAGGCCACCACAGTCACACTTTTACACTTATATTCACACGTAAATACTGATTAAAAGCATGAATAAAGCTAATGAATGTAATACAACAATAACCATTAATAAATATAAGCAAATAAAGTCAAAATAAACAGAACTTTTACTGCATTTGATGCAAATGCATTTTTGGCCAATCTTCTCACTTCTCACTGGTACACTGGTACAATGAGCCGGGTTGACTGAGGGGTTGAAATTGTCTGAAATTGCACCGCCTGGGTTTATCTAAGCAAATATACTGCTCACAAATGTTAGGGGCTACTTCAAAATGAATTATCGCATAATGAAATACTTTCTAATTTTTATGAGCACTATAGGTAAGAGCATCCTTTTGGATAGTTACTGCATGGGTGATTATGATTCAGCTGGTAACAAGTTATCTAACCCTATCTAATGTACTGAACAGCTTCCATTTGTTAATAGCTATGTAAAAATACACATCCTGTGGTCGTGGATAAGATGCTTATCTGTTTCAGAATTTGTTTGATTTGGGTTTAGAAAATGTCAAATAGACGGTTCGATGCGCAAACTGTTTGAGTGAAGAGGCGTTCGCTTTCTGTACGGCATTCGAGGTACCCCAAATGTGTTTGAAAGCCATTTAGTGGGTGCTGCAGTTTAATTCCACGGTTGCCAGATTTTTTTACAGAAATGAGCTAAATGGTCTGTGGAAACAAACTTAAATGAGCAAAAAAAAAATGTCCTGGCAATGTCATGGACCTGGCAATCGTTTTTGTTTTTTCTAGCTGGTTCCGAGACAGCTCTCCACCCCGTGAAGTTTGTGTGGATGCGAACACTGAGAAACCAAGTTAAAATCAGACTAAGGGTATACATGTGTTAAGAAATCCGATTACTGTGATAAAATCCATCTGTCTCTATCTATCAGATTTCTTAATCCAGTGTTTCCTCTTTATTTTTTTTGAACAGCAGCAGCACCACCCAAATAATACATTATTTACATTCGATTGTAAACACAGCATACGGATTACTACCAGGCTTTGTGCTTTTTATTGTACGTTTTTATACGGCACTCTAGAGCACTCACCCAGAGGTGATTTGGTTTCTCATATTGTGCATGGTGGTAACATTAACTGAATTAATTTGGCCTTAAGCGTTTGTTTATTTAAAGAAAATAATATCTGCCTTTGTGTGTTAATGTTAAGTCACGTGCGATCTACTTTTGTGTGGCTTTTGGGATTCAATTATTGCTTTAATTTATTATAGTACTGCTTAAATGAGATGTGGTGAAGTAAACAAAGCTCGGAGTCAAGAAGTGCTGTGTGTGCGCACGTGCCCGACTCTGATGTGCCACACCCTTTGCTTTACATTGTGGATAATGTTTCTACTGTAAAATCGATTCATTTTAACTTGAGTTAATCTGCAGTCTGTTCTCCCCTCCCTGTCTTCACCCTTTACCTTTGGCGTAATCGTGCTCCACTTTCGTTTCACTCACCACCTGTCATTTACATCTGCTCCAGAACTTTCCAATAAAGTTCTGACAGAACCGTGGCACTATATGTAGCGTAAAATTCTGCACCTTAATTCGCTCTAAAAATGAAAGTGCTGTTTACATGACTACTTGAATAATCTGATAACTGCAGAAATGTGATTATGATCAGATTAATTGTATTTTATTTATTTGGTTTGTTTTTAACGTCGCTATCGGCTTCAATGCCCACCTCAGCGACACACAATGTTATATCAGAACTAGTCATAAACATGCAGTCAATGCCAGTTTAGAGTAATCTTTTTTTAATTTAACCTAACTGCATGTCTTTGGACTGGGGGAGGAAACCAGGGTAAACCCATGCAGACATGGGCAGGACATGCAGACTAAACACAAACTGTGGTAGCCTAGCGGTTAAGGTACTGGACTCAAATCCCACCTCTGCCAAACTGCCACAGTTGGGTCCTTGAACAAGGCCCTTAAACCACCATTACTTGAATTGTAAGACTGTATAAGTTGTAAGTTGCTCTAAATAAGGGCGTCTGCTAAATGCTGTAAATGTACTGGAGAAAGGCTGCTCCATTCTGGGATTGAACCCAGGACCTTCTTACTGTGAGGCAGTGGTGCTTTTTTCCCTGAGCCACCGTGCTGCCCCAGGATCAGATTAATAAATGCATATAAACACACTCTGTGTCAAATACATCAGACAGATCCAGAATAATAAATACTGATGGCTCTGTTGAAGTGTTTCAGTTACAGTGAGGAGAGTAGTCTCTATAGAATAGCACACCTTGTAGCCAAACCTGCTGGTACAACAGAGTTTCTTTTCTTGCAGAACAAAGGGCAGCTGGTAATTGCATGGAGAAGGGTGGACGATACTGGGTACAGTGGACAGATTGGATGATTTGTGGTCATTAGCAGTCTGAATGTTAAAGCCCACCAGTGAGCATGGGTTTACTCCACCATGGCTGAATTGCAGAACGATGAGTGAAAGCTGGTCACCTTTGGTACAAAAGAGGCCATAAAGGTGTCAGCTGTAAGAGATCATGCTGGTGAGAAAGGGGGAGGACCGAGTACAGAAGAGAAGGTTAAATACACTTTTCTTTGAGTTGAGATAATTTAATTTAGGAGTAAAAGAAGTGCTGAGATGACAGAAAAACACACAGTGCAGTGCTCAATGCTTGGCATTTGTTGCTTATGGCTAAGGGCAGCTCCTGAATGCTGTCAGTGTAAGATAATATTGTCAACATAATGTTTAAAGCTTACTGACAGTTTGCAGACTTGAAGCTTCCTTGAGACTTAAGTTTATTCATCCTTCCCTGGAACAATGATTTTAAAATACTCCGACACAATCTCTTCAGATTTAGCAGCTCCAGAGACCGTGCTCGCATGTGAAGCAGTCATTTTCATGGCGCTCTGGGCTTTTTTGTGTGAGCCTTCAGATCCGTAATAAAGGCTTATATACGACATGACACCATTTACTCCAGTAATAAAAGGACCTCAAACCTCTTGGCCCATCCATTTCTTCAATAAAACTGTTACAGCTGCTGTTATTTTAATCCAGGTTTTTATTCGTCTTTCTTTAATGTCCCATCTGAGGCAGAAAGCTTTACATGTGGCAGTGTTTTTTTTTTGGGGGGGGAATCAGATCCTTTTGTCTAATTTTCTTTTAACTTGCTGAGCGTAACCAACCAAATACTTTCTTTTTGTGGGTTTAATACTGCTCGACCTCGTGAGAGTTGGACTCTTTCATATATGCATATGAGGGTGAATTGGGGCGTGTCTGTTTAAATGATATGTAAAGAAGGGGCAAGTACTGAGACGCTCTTTCAATGCGGTGTGGCTTGTACAATGGCTGCATAATTAATCACGATGACGCTTTTTGCTTTCTTAACGCTCAGAGGTCTGGGCTTATTCTGAATGTTTTTTCCTTGTACAAAAATCCTTAGAAGTGTTTACTCTGCAATGCTGCACAATTGCCTTTTTTCAGCAAAGCCTAACCAACATGATCTGCTGATTTCTTTTATTTTCTTCTGATACACTACAGACAGTGGACTGAACCACACAAAAACAAAACAGAAAATCCGATTCATAAAACCACATGAACGTAGTGGAGCCTTTCAAAGGCTTAAAATTGTGCGCAGGATAGTTACAGAAACAAACAGTTATATTGACACTAGAAAGGAGGAGGACGGTCATTTTGACTGTTTTGAAATTTTGAGCTATAACTTTTCACATGGTTAAGGCCCCCCAACCCCGTCCAAAGAGCTGTGACTTTTATTATATTGGAGCGTATTTTAGTTTGACACTGTTTTGAAATTAATATTACAGATCACAGACGTCTTCTAAGAATGAATACCTCGAAAGATGAGGTAATTTTGATTGGTCTCATCTCCGCAAGCCAGCTGTTTTTACTGCTCTTTCAGCACGTCACTCGTTACCTTGACAACGGGGCTACAGTTTACATCCAAAAAAAGCGTCCTGTAAAAAGCTGCTGAATAAGCTAAAAAAGAGATCCTTACAATAAGACTTTCACAGAAAAATGCATAATTAGTATAGTATAGTTATAATTGGCATAAAAAGCAACAAACAGGAAATATGCAGCCGATGATGTTACGTTTTGACTGCGAGTAGTCAAGCTGCACGTCAACCGGCATGCATGAAATAAGTGACTACAGATGACATTTCCCTAATAACCTACTAAATATGTTGCTATTTTTAATAAATACTTGTTAATTTTAAAAGGCATTATGCATATAAAAAGCTTATTAACTTGTTGTGTAAAACATTTAAGTATTGTACTTCTTTATAGTTGCAATGAATATTTTAATAATTTTGTTGTAGTTTTTATTCTCTTTATTATTTCATTTGGATGTACAACATCATATATCCATATATTGCAATAGTGTATATTAACACATTAAATACTAATAATAAATAAATTATCATTAGTACAATAGTTTTGTCTTTCTGACGTTTTATGACCATTTAACAAGATAAATTAATGAATTTATTTATTTGTACTGTATGATAACATAAAAATGCAGGCAAAATTTAGGCGGTCAAAATGACCTCGGTGGTAATTCTAGTAGTTCTGTGTTAAGGACTTATTAAACCAAACTGTACTTTGAAGCCAGAAGTTGGCTGAGAGAAATCACTTGGATGATATTTATTTGCTAAACTGACACAAGGCATGACTGATATGCAGACATTACCAGGGGCCTCCTCTAAGGAATAGCAAAGTATTATTTAACATTTAGTTCCGACTTTGTAATCTGATTATTTGAGAAACGTTGTCACTAATATTTGAGATAACAGCAAACCTTGTTTACACCACAACAGTATCTAACTGCATTTCTCAGTCATGACAAGCTTCATGCAAACAAATATAGCGTATAGAAATAATGTAATTACTGAAATGAATGACAAAATTATCTCTTTTTTTCTTTTATATTCTACATGTGTACTTTCTCAAACTAAACTTACCTGGCTGTGTTATTATAAACCTTGTGTTGCATGTTTTAAGGAAGACAATAGAATTGTTACCGATGCAAAGCAACAACTCCTGTTGATGACAGACTTTGTGGCCATAGGTTCTGTGTACATTTACATGCAATTAATAATTCGATATCTACCCAAAATCTATTTTTGTTGTTAATCCGATCAACATGTATACATGCACTAAAGCAATCTAAAGTCTTGAACCTATAATCAGATTTCTACTTTACAACCAGCCAATAATCACACAGAAATATGTGATGTATACTTAAAACTTTAAGTAAATCATCAAATGTTCTCCAGCATCTATTGTGTTTCAGTATAAATTAGTGAGTTCTGCATTTAATTCCAGAGTTAAGTCAAATCTCTAAGAACAAGTGTAACCTGGCAACCATGATATTTCCACTAGCCGCTCTGTGTGCATGGGCAAACTTACCAAAAAAAAAGAAGAAAAATTGGATACAAGTAATTGTTATACATGCATTGAGGTATATAACTTGATACTCTATACATGGCAACTTTATTTTAATTAAAATAATCAGAAATCTGACGCTCATATTTTTAAATGCATGTAAACTCACTCACACTCAGTATTAAAGCATGTTCAATATAAAATGTATTAGCAGAGTCACCTCACAGCTCGGACATCCTCGGTTCCGTCCTGACATTTGGACTCCATCTGTGTGGGGTTTGCATGTCTGCCGCATGTCCAAGTGGGTTTACTTCGGATACCTCCTGCATTCCTGTCTGTGTGATTGGACTCTCTATATTGGGTCGACTGTGACTGATGTTGATGTTAATCTATGGCACTCGTTTTTAATGTAAACACACTGCCTCATGCCTTCTATTGCATAAGTATTAGTCATTTAAATGAATGGCAAGAAATTTGAAGGCACAATGTAAGGTAATAGTATAATTACTTACTTAACAATTCAATTCAGTTTTATTTATATAGCGCCTTTTACAATAGAGTATTGTCTCAAAGCAACTTCACAATATTACGCTTTCCTAAAAAGGCCAATCCCAAGTTGAGCAAGCCTAGGGCGACAGTGGCAAGGAAAAACTCCCTAAAATTGTAGGAAGAAATTAACAATTACCTATCAGTTACAGTTGTCATTTTACTACAATTTGTTGAAATTCAAAAGTATTATTTCAATTCTTGACACTCTTACCCTTCACCTTTATTCCCTTCATCTTATTGTTTATTGTTCTGCAGTTATATCCTTCATAAAAACACACTGCTTGTTCTTTTCAGTTAAGTTATGCATGTGTTATTGCTTTTAGTACGTCTCTGCGACTGTCCCCTGGTACAGTTAACTAGGCTAGACTGATTCTGTTGAGTCTCTCCTTCATAAGGAGTAATGGCCATGCTTATTTCAGTATCAGGATATCATTATTCTTTTTTCCTGCTCTTCACATTTGGTGTGTTTCATAGTAATTAAGGCTTTAAGGTAACTGTTCTGTGTTGGCCTTGTCCTGACACAATGCTTCAGTCTTCATGTCTGAAATACAGTTGATTCCGGTTAATGGGACCACATCGGGACGCGATCGTTTTGGTCCTTATAACCGGCTGGTCCGATTAAATGAACATGCCCTATGTTACAAGACGGGATGTGCAATATAACATATTAAATGTTTATTAAACCTTTGTGTGATTTACACGTATAACGAACGTACAAACAAGAACTACTGTTGCTTACAAACTTTGTTCATTGAAACGTGCAATTGTCGTCTTTACCAAGCCGGTAATTTTCACCAACCGACGCTGACTAGTGTTTGATGGTTGTTGCTTGATCTTATCTAGGAAACCTTTTTTTTTTCAGCTAACGTTAAGTCTCGTCGTGGCATTTTGGCGGTGGAGACAAGACACACACAGTTCACTGACTAAAGCGTTCTAATGGAATTCCTTGCACGTGTTGCCAGACACTCATGTTTACGCTTGACTTCAATTCGCCGAAAAGCGGAGATGCAGATGCATCCAATACCCACGCTGCTGGCTACTGGGTTCTTCGTTGTGGGAAAGAAAGTGGTGGGCGTGTTCACCTGATGCTGGTTTTGCTCTTGTCAACAACTTTTTGGATTTCCTGGCTTTTAATAAAAGCATAAATTCTTCTGGACAGCACAAAAATCCTCCCATAAATCGTTGATCGCTAGGTGGTGACTTGTGGCTTCTTTTTCTTATTCTCTCACGTTCTTTGGTCCAATTAAGCCGAATTGTGGTCCAAATAAGCGAATAACATTACACATATATATTAGGATTTATTTCGGTTCTTTAGGATTTGGTCTGATTAAGCGGCTGGTCCCATTAACCAATGGTCCAATTAACCGGATTCGACTGTAATGGCGAGCTGCTCGCATAGAAAATTATTCTTTTTCAGTTATTTGAAGACCATGCTTTTTAAGGTGGCCATTACAGGAGTGCACTGGTTTAACTGTTGTAGATGATGATGATGATGATGATAATAATAATAATAATAATAATAATAATAATAATGTCACCATCAGAGCTGACGTTTGTGGTGTAGATGAAGGAATGCAGCAATGGAGTCACTGTTTAAGAGAGATCATTGGACAGCATTTATTGTGATTCTGAATTGGTTCCCAGACTCCTATTGTGATGACCCTCCATAAACCACTTGTGGCATTCACTGGCTCTGGTCTCGCTATCTGACATTATCGCAGTTTTGAATAATTGTAACTGTAAGAGGCTGACCGACGAGGGCGTTAATGTTAATGCACCCATGTTAAGTTTTGTGCTTGAATAACCTTGGACATCCACAGCTGAGCGATTAGGAGTGCTCCTGGCCCTAAGGGTCAGGGCGGTCATAGTTCAAAAGCAGTGAGGCTGAAAAGCAATGAGGCTGAGAGCCCATGGGAACCTCATATTTATTTGCATATCTTGGCATAGGAGAGTGTGCCGAAGAAGAAGAGGGATAGTGTGTTTGGAAACTTTGTATCCATCTTTTCATGTCATGTCTTTGAGGTCCTGAAGGGAAGTTAACTGGGTCAGTAGCACAAGTGAGAAAGACTGGGATACCACAGCCACTAGAGAATGAAACTCTGTTTATGGCTCAGTGATGTGGAATCAATTTGGTCTGGCTGCTCATTTGGGTTTTAGATCAATGATTGCTGATTGCGCTGGAAGATTGCACTCTGTACATTAAACCAGGAAATGGAATATTCAATAATTCCACAATTTGTTTAGCTTTTCTTCTTGACATTTTGATAACCCACTTTGTCCCGCGGCGTTCTCCAAGCACACTGGTGGTAAAAATACACTGCTCAATAATACATTTTTTGTCTGAACTATTTAATAAAAGTGCAGTTATTTTTTTTTTTGCCTGTTCTAAAGTTCCTTTCTTAGTCAGCACAGGTTGGCACAAAATCACTAACAGTGTCATGTTTCAATTCTTGCCACACTAGAGCCAAAATGATGACAACAAAATGCCTTCTGATTAACGTGTTACATTGTGTTATTTGAATGTCGTTCTTGCCTTGTGCTTTGCTGTTTGTTTCCTATGAGTGTTCTTATGATTTATGTGTGTTGTGGGGGTTCTCAAAGCACTGCCCTAATGTTGTTAGTTGGCCCATCGTAAAACTGGGACTTCCTGTGTGTGTCCCAGGGCACCAAATAGATCAGCAGCTTATGTTCCAATTAGGGCTCATGATTATGATTAATTGCGATCGTTTTTACAACCCCACTATTTTAGTAGGCCTGTACACTTAATAATTTGCTGTAATGCACACTATAATGAGTAAACAAAATCAATTTATTAAAAAATACATTTATATAGCCATCCATCCACTTCCACTTAATCCATACGGGATCGAGGGCCAATCGGTTGCCACCCGGCAACTCTGGGAACAAGGGCAGGAACAATCCTTGATGGGGTGCCAAGCCATCATAGGGTGATGCAGCACACAATCACGCATACTGTCAGACACTGAGCCCCTTTAGAGACACCAATTAACCAATTAACACCCATGTCTTTGGACTGTGGAAGGAAACCAGAGTACCCAGAGTAAGCCCATACAGACATGCAGACTCCACACAGAAACCCAGGACCTTCTTGTTGTGAGGCAGGTGCCACCCGGCGAGTCACCGTGCTGCCACGTTTATATAGAAGTAATTAAATTTGCATGCCTGTAAACTTAAATAATAGTTGCAAGTCGGCCTGTCACAATCATGAAACTTTAGCTGACGATTAGTTGTCATATAAATCATTTGTTATAATTATTTAATTGCAAAACATGACGCTTTTAAAATATTATTTTGCTTGCATACGTAGCAAATGGCTAGAATGAACTATGTATCTGTCAAATACACCAAGATTACTTATTGCTGCCCTATAAACACCTCCAAGTTAGAAGTGAACCCTTTTTCTGTTTTAATGAATGCATTGCTATTTAATTCAATTGAATTTTTTTCAAATTCTGACTTCAGTTCACCCAGTCCACGTTCTACAGAAATCTATCAACTATGAAACATTACTGTAGTCCTACATAATTGTGATAATCAAATGATTATCATAAAGCATTGCGATTAGACGCTTATGTAATAATTGTCACAGCCCTGGGTCCGAAAAGATAATGTTCTGTTATGAATTTTTAGTCTCAAGAATCAGCTGGAGTCATAAGAGCCAAGCAAGGGAAATGGTGCTTCCTCAAAGCTCTTGACTGCTAATCAGAAGGTTGTTCAGATGCTTGCTCTGAAACTGTTAAACCTCTGAGCTTGGCCCACAACCTCAGGTGGAACAGGTGTAAAATTGTATTACCCCCTTGAACATCCAGGTTGGTATGCTTGCATTGTGAGATTGTATCAGTTGTAAGTCACTCTAGATAACACTCAGTTGAATTACTAAATGTAGAAAGATGTGAATGGCACTGCTCAGTACACTCCAAACAGAAGCCCAACCAAACACTCAGCTTTGTGTTGGCTTTGCTGTGTTTGTATTCATTCCTGCTCCAAGACCTAGAATGACACTAACATTTTATTGGTTAATATTCTTTTTTTTTTTTTTTGCTTTCAGTGGCTGAAACTTCAGTGCATCTCTAATTTCTTTGTGTGCTTTTGATTAATACAAGACTTGAGTTGGCAGGTTTTCAGCCTCTTTATTTGGGTACTGCTTGGCTCACCATCAAAAAGTGGGATTGACAAAAATGCACTTAAAGGTCTGTGAATCAAAGTGTCCAGTGCTTGAAAATTGTCCATAGATCAAAGTCAGGAAACAAGGAGCAGCTACTACTCAAGAGAAGTGTTCATCCCTGCGGTGAAGGGCCTCCATAATTCTACCTCAACTGCTGTTATAGGAAACAGGACCTAGTTTGTGTGATGCATTCAGTGTGTTTAAGAACATTTGCAAATCTTTCCCTTAATGGGCCTATGGCTGCATTCTCAGAGCGTCTTTAGGCATTCATCATAAATACACCGTTGCCGGCACTCAGATCTAATTTAGCAGCCCACAGTGCTCTTTCTTACACGAGCCCAGAATCAATCTTGCTTACAGACTCGGGTGTTCACACACAATTTGAATATGCCTCAAGTGGTTATCCTGAAATATCTATCGCGCTCCTGTCACATCCTGTATCGCTTCAAGGACTTTAGGTTCAATAGCATTCCTACATTTAACTGCTAAAGATCTTACTTTCTGTACTTGTAGATTTTGGTATCCTGTCATGGGGTATATGGCATAAACCAAATTCAGGTTATGATTTTAGCTTTCAGTTCAGTTTTAGTTTATAGTGCGATTGATAAAGGACGTAATTTGAAGTGGGGAGATGGATGGGTTTCAGAAAGCATTCTCAAGGAGAAACAAAATAGCTTTGTATAGCTGTTTGTTTTAATTGGATACAGCAGCATTAAATTTGAGTAAAATTCTGTTTCTTTTATTTATACTCTCACTGTTCTTTTTATATTGCTTAAATTTGAACAGCATTTATGCATATTATAATAAATCAAATAAATGTATACTATGTAAATACAAGTATTCACCGTGTAACGTTCTCCTCACTGAGGTTTTAAAATTGTAATAAAAAAAATAAATAAAAAACTGAAGATAAACAAAACTTTTTCCTGCTTTATGGAGGAAAATCATAACCAAGTGTCTCGGTGAACAAAATGTTGAAATTTGGTGTCGATCCTCAAAAAGAGGGTGGACAAACAAACGCAGAGGCGAATTGCAGAAGTCGTAAAGACGAAGGGTCAACACTGTAAATACAGTCGAATCCGGTTAATTGGACCACTGGTTAATGGGACCAGCCCCTTATTCTGACCAAATCCTAAAGTATCGAAGCAAATCCTATTATATACGTGTAATGTTATTCGCTTATTTGGACCAAAATTCCACTTAATCGGACCAAAGAAC
>JAVSBV010146213.1:0-15752 GCA_033117975.1 Parotocinclus spilosoma | reverse complement strand
GATGTTACTGAATGCTTGGCTTTCTCTGCCTTCAAGTGCCCCCATAAATGTCTGACAGAGTTTAGATCAGGTGCCTGTTAATTGTGATCAGTTAATATCTAGGCCACCCAAGGAGGATGGCTTCCTTTAAATTTGATCTGATTGATGAGAAAAGCCCATGGCAGTCAGCACTCCTTGATCTTCTCCTTGAAGTAGTAGTAGTTGTTGGATCATTATCCTGTTGTTGCATGAATTTTTGTCCACAACGAACCAAACAAGCATTTCACTAATGCCCTTTTGGCCTCCCATTGTACTTGGAGGCAAAAAAAAAAACCCCTCATCTTTTAGATAAGACATTTGCGAATACCAAAGAGA
Source organism: Parotocinclus spilosoma (assembly GCA_033117975.1). NCBI lineage: Eukaryota > Metazoa > Chordata > Actinopteri > Siluriformes > Loricariidae > Parotocinclus > Parotocinclus spilosoma. The sequence continues at coordinate 15,398 of JAVSBV010146213.1, read as the reverse complement.
ACATTTGATCCAATTTTGTTGACTGAATCCTGACTCTCGCATGTGTCTTCACTCAGTCTTTCCTTCCTCTCTCTAGCTCTGTCCCTCCCTCTCTCCCTCTGTGGTCATGCCTGACGCAGGCTGATTCCTGTTTTGGCTATTTTTAAGTCTGTCTGTCAATAAAAAGCCACTGGAGGAAAAGAAAGTCCTCCAAATGTAGGAGCTAGTTTGAGGTGTATAGTTCAACTAAAAAGTCAAGTTTTTTAAACATTAGAAAATCCAATGATATACAGCTATCATTCATTCATTCTCTTCTGCTTAATCCACATGGGGCCGCGAGCCCAACGGCGCGCGCACACACACACAAACACACACACCCAATTGACCTAAAGCGCATGTCTTTGGACTGTGGAAGGAAACCGGAGTACCCGAAGTAAACCCACTCAGACCACAGGGAGGACATTCAGGACCCAGACCGCTCGACCCTGGGATTGAACCCGGGACCTTCTTGCTGTGAGGCAGCAGTGCTACCCACCGAGCCACCGTGCTGCCCTAACAGCTATCAAGCAAACATTATTTTGGTTATGTTATAAAAACTTTTTGTTTTTGATTATTTCATTTCAAAGGACAGAATATTCGTAATATTTGGTGAGTTGCTCGTCAGAACAGGTATCTCCTTGCAGCACGCATTCTTTCTTGTGCAACATAGACAAATTTAACTGTTGAGGGTGCATTGCGTTGAGTTATCAGCTAGTAAAAAATCCCAACTAAAAACCTAGTAAGAAATCCCATGAACACGTTTAGCTGATCATACAGAATTGCTGCTGAATTTTGGCAAGTTTGGTTGCAAAGCGTCATAAAAGCTGTCCAACTGGTATATGACCTTATTCATGTGACTTTTTTTGACATATTTTGGTTTGATGTTAAAATGCCAGTGTGAACTGTATACAGTGGGATGTATAAAGTGACAGCAGTGGGAAGTTCAGTGTGTATTTTTTCAGCCATGCCTGTATTTAAGCGGTAGTTTATTACAGTGACCACAACTCACGACGGATGACTGTGTGACCCTCACCTCGACAAGCTGCATGAGGTTTTCGAAGTACACGTCCTCGTCGATGGTGAGTTTGCCATTTTTATAGATGATGCGGTAGTGCTCCACTTTGCCCTCGCAGCCCACACACAGTGTGTAGTCTCCGGGGTAGTTGGTGCTCTCGCGTACCAGGAAGAGACCTGTCTCAGGTGGGCAGAGAAGCTGCTCAGCCTGCTCCCGTGTGATCTTACCATGGAACCATCTAAGGAACACAAAGATTCATTTTACTATTGTTTTTCAAACAGCACAGTTACAGCACAGTCACTCTGTGACTGGTTGGGGCAGGGGTGGTTGGGACACTCTGTGACTGGTTTTGGGGGCGGGGGGGGGGCACTCTGTGACTGGTTGGGGGGTGGGTGGGAGACCCTCACAATTTTCCAAACCAAGATGCAGTTAAAGCCTTCATCTATAGGCCATGTGCATTTCCCCCCCATAATTCTGCACTCAATGACTAAGTGAATTTTTTTTTTTTTTTTTTTTTTGTTTACATTTTTGCAATTTTATTATAAAGAAAAAAGAAATATTTCATGTAAAGAAAAATGTTACGACATCAGAGATTTAGCTATGGCTCCCCTTTGTATTGATCATCTTTGAGTTTCTTCTTTGACTGGAGTTGATTGGGCAGGATTTGCTAGGTGTGAGACCATATAAGATTTAAAATAAGTGTGCTTGCTGATGTTAGGATATAGTATAGGTTAGCACAGTTATAAAGTCATGCACCATAATGCATAATGTAGAAACTGTTAGTTATGTAAGAGACTGTACCCTATTCCCTATATAGTGCTAACAATTTCACAAACAAATACATTTATTTATGGGTCGTGGTATATAGGGGTGGGCAATAATAAGATTTTAAAACAATTAAAATGTTTGGGAGCTGCCACACAAAACGCATATTACTACTTGGGCTGACTTGGCATAACAGGGTGCTACAACCAACCGCCACTGGATTCTTGCATGTTCTAAAACGCATTTGGTATTTTATTTACTGGTTTTTAAACATTTACAGTCATTGAACCTCTTTAAATCTATTTAACTTGAGGATTTAGCAAAGACAGAGAAGAAGCAAGCTGATAGTCTTCACTATGCCAATAATACTTTGTTTCAAAAGGCTTTAGACATGCAAATAATGGAGGGATAGATTCAGCAGCAGACGTGTCTGTTGTTTGGCAGGCAGTAATTGAAGAATGACAGATATGCTCTTTCCGATGAACTCTTGTCCTAAAACAGCTTTGCATATCGCAACCCAGAAGATTGGCTTTTTTTTTTTCCATTTCCCCGATTCCTGTGAGCAGGTTATTTATTACATCGCCTGCCCTCTCCTCCTGCTTTGAACAGCTGAGCACAGAAGTGCCGATTCAAATGAGGCATGAGAGCCAGAGACATTAGCAGGAAGACATGAGTCACAAGCACAGAACAGTAAGTGAACATTGATCATATCAGTCATGCGCGTGCCAAATATAGCCCGATGCTTGCTAAATATGGACTGTATTTGCCCGCTCTTTTGTCTTTATTTAAAACGCTATTATGTGGCCTGATCAGTGCCAACAGCTCTCGCACACGCAACTCTCACATATGCACACGACTTCCTGCAGCTTACTTCTAGTAATTACATACCTAAACCGGAGCCTAGCTCCAACCTGGTAGCAAAAATCTGCCAGAACTATTGATCTGGAAAAAATTAAGAGGTCACTCCAAATTTTCTTAAAATCAACATATTGACATGAAATCCAATGTAGATACACCTCATCCTAATGCATGATGCTCTCACTCTTAGGCGATTAGATGAACCAAATTTTATTTAAGGGAAAAGACACAAGAAAAGATTTCTAAATTTCAAATAGAGTTCAAATACTAGAAGTGTTAAAAAATTTATATAAACTTGTTTTTGTTATTTAGAATAAATGTCATTTACAGCAAATAAATGGTCCTGTTATTGCTGTGAATAAATATTTCTATTTGAATATAGAATATTATATTGAATATTTTATAGAATAAAAAGTGTTTTTCACTCAAACGCATACAGTACCTACGAATAGTAAATCACAAGCTGTTTAACCTTAAACAATCTTAATTTTTCAAACAGTCCTCATAGTTTAAATGGTTTAAACATTAAATTCTGAACCACAGGGTTCAGCAGAGATCACTTTTCATAATAATAATAATAATAATAATAATAAATAACAATAATATAGTGCAAAGACCATAAGATGCGTACTATAATGTCAGACATGTTACACCACAAAAGCAATAGCAAAGCAAATGACACCATACATAAATAACAACGCCGACGAGGTAATGACATGATCTCTAATGGAATAAAAACAGATGGTTGTAGGCAAGATCAAAATCAGTGCGTTTTAAGTAGGCTAGTTCTGACTGTTTGTGAGTTCCAGAGGAAGCTACGGACTAAGTGGTAAGTGGTCTAGTTGCTGAAGATCTTAGACACTGCACATGTTTGTAAGGATGTAGACACTCAGATAGATAAAAAAAAGATGCAAAATTATTGAGTGCTTTGTACATGAGCAGAATTCTAAACTAAATTTGCAGGAATATTTTATAGGACGCCAGTCTAGGATATGAAATGCAGCCGTAATTTGGTGATGTGACCTGTGAGTGAGAAGAAAAGGTGCAGAACTCTGAACTAGAGTATTAAAGAGCTAATGCTTATTAATAGAGAGAGGGTTGTGACTTATAGATGTTATTTTCTAGAAATCTGTAACTAGAATTCAATTCATATTTAAAGGTAATTGACAAGGCCAATCATGTTACCTGACTCAGCAGGAGCACAATGCATTTTTAATGAATCGTGAAAAAAATGTGGATTTAGCTACCACATTTATGTTATATAAAATTTCTGGTTGTGTGCTAGCGAAATGTTGGAACACTAAAATTAATTTGATTTTAGATTTGCTTTTTCTTCTGCTCATATAACTGGAATATCCTACAGTACTTACGGCATCAGACTGAGCTTCCCGCCAGATTTAACACCTTCACGTTTCTGGACATAGTTGGCTGGGATGGTCCCCTCTCGTCCCACTGTGTTTTTGGCTTTGTACCAGTTTGGGTCCTGATAAAAAAGATTTAATGAAAAAGTGCACCAACACAAACATTTTAATAAGACTGGCTAGAGCACAGAAGCAGCAGTGTTTTCACATTTCATGAAAGAGAATTCTGGACCAAGTGAAAATATGTTACTGTTGTTTTGCACAAAATACATGAGTATAAGGACCCTGCTAAAAAAATACAACAAAGACCAGCATGCATTGCCTCAAGTCCATACAAGTTCCATATTGGTCCAACTGGGTATACAATGCATTTCAAAACTCCTTTTTCCCTTTTTTTAAAATACATTTTATGTTGTGGCCTTGCGCTAAAATGAAACAAAAAGATATAATTCCGCATTTAATACCCCATAATAAGAAAGTGAAAATACACAAAAATGTGGGGATATTTCACTATGGGATATTTCACTATGAAGTATTGCCTAATTTCTGTGAGCAATATAGAATTTTGCAAATGTATTAAAAGGAAAAACTAAAATTTTGAATGGACATAAGTATGCAGACCGTTTAGCTCTGGGGCATTCCATTTCTCTTGATAATCTTTGAGTTGTTTCTACACCTTGATTGGAGTCCATCTGTGGTAAATTCAGTTAATTAGACAGGATTAGACACACCTGTCTATATAAGGTCTCACAGCTACCAATGCATATCAGAAACAAAAGTAGAAACCAAGGTGGAAAGAACTGCCTGTAGAGTTCAAAGACAGGCCTGTGTGAAGGCATGGAATATAGAAATGGGTGCAAAAAAGTTTGCTGCACTGAAAGTTTCCAGAGCAGGCTGCCCTACCAAACTAAATAAGCAGGGTATGAAGTGCTTTGGTAAGAGGAATGAACAACAACCTAATGGTCAATCTCTGGTAAAGCTCCAAAGATTCTGTGTACAGATGGAAGCAATATCCAAAAGGTCAACCATTACTGCAGCACTCTACCAAACTGGGATTTATAAAAGAATGGACAGACAAAAGCGTCTCCTCAGTAAGACACATTCGCCCGTCTAGAGTTTGCTCCAAAAAAATAAATAAATAAATAAATAAATAAAATAAAAAGACCTAAAGGACTGTCAGACTGTAAGAAACAAGATTCTGAAGAGACTGAACACTTGAATTTTGTTAAAATTTTTACAAAATGTTTAAAAAATGAAATGGTCTAAAGGTTTTCAGAGTGCCTTATATGCCGGCCTGTAGCTGTTTTGTTGGGAATGCAAATGGTCTTGCAGATAAATGTTGGTTGACCAACATATCAATGCCCATGAAACAAGCCGGGTACTGTGGCCAAAACGTGGACTGCTGTGTATGAATGTGTGAATGTGTGAGATGTGTGAAAGGGTGAGTATGAATGTGTCTGACTAGTATAGTATTAACCTTGCTTCTGTTGTGAATAGCCACTAATGCTAATGCAACATACCAAATAAACTTTTATAAAGTCTAAAAATGTAAGTATGCTTTTTATATTATCAGGGCAACCTAACAACTATTACAAGTGTTAAAAGGTCTCAATCAGGTCTGTATAGATTTAGCTCTATAGATTTAGTCATAGACTTCCTTTTGTTATTAGCATTAATAGTGATGTAGCTTCACTACAAAGCTAAAACAATATTCAGCTCAAATCAGTTACTTTTTGTTTAAGTAATGTTTTGCTACTCTATTTTTGCCCTAAAGCTACATAATGATATTAGCTATCAAGTGTTGCAATCCTATACATAGATACAGGCACTGCTTAATCGTCCATTAGCTTTTAGCAACATTATCTTTGACCCTTCAGTACAAAACTTAAACAATACTTATGGCATATATTTTGCTTTTTGATAAAGTAAAACTGTGCTACTGTATTTTGGTAGTAAAAATTCCAAATTCAAGTAGTTACGAGTATTGCAAGTGTGTCTCATTGAAAAAAGCCTGTAACTACAGGTACAGCCCAGACTTTCATCTGTTATTAGCAAACATTAGCGCTGTGGCTTAAGCAAAACAATATTTTTAGCTACTGTTTGATGAAGTAAAAATGTGCTGCTGTATTTTTACACTGGAGCCTGCAAGTGTTACCAAGTGTTGCAAGTGTATTTCGTAAACAAAAAGTTTATACACACAGGAACGACCCAGACCCCATTCATTTTTATGCAACAATAGCGTTGCCGTTTCAGTGTAAACCTAAAAGTCATAGATTAAAAACCAGGAAAATAATACTATTTTAGATTTGTGCTGAAGCTACAAGTGTCCATTAAGTAACAATTATTGGAACCATTTTCTGATTTGTCTGTTTTTCTTTTTTTCTGCCCTCTGATTAAAAGGTACCTATGAACAGTCTAACATTACAGATTAGTTAAAGATCCAGTGCAAAAAAAGAACAAATTGAAAACTTCTTATTTCCTAACTAAATAATGACACTTACCTTAGTAACTCCTATAATAGTGAGAACATCTCCTTTACAGAGTGGCAGGTCTTGGTCAGTGGTACCAGGAAAATTGTACCTGGCAACACACTCTGTGCCAGGAGGCCAGATTGTCTGAAAAGCAAAACGATGTAAAAAGGACAGTGAACACAGCATAAAAATTATAAATCAATTCATCGTATAAAGCAAAAAGATATACCAGAAATACAGTGGCAAATCCTGCCATTGATTTAATAAAATATATATAGATTTAATTAAAAGCTTAGGTTACACTCTAAAAACACAAGTTTAACAACTTTCTGACAATGTCTTAGGTTATATACACAAAGTTGCCTTTGTGGTTTAGCTCAATTATGGTAATTTAGTTAGAGAAATGGCTTGAGCTACCTTTGTAAGGACTTTTGGAAGGACAATTAGTTATCTAATAACTCATTGCGATTAACGATACGTCTGTTCAATGAACGCAAATAATAAAGCACAAGCCTGAAGCGACTAAACAATATCATGCACTGCACCCAAAAACTCAGACAAAACATTCAAAGAAAAATTAATTCTGCTAGCATACGTGCCAATAACATAGAATTATCTACACAGCTAACATTACTTAGAACTTCCCTCCTACGTTAACAGCACCACGTTAAAAGTTCAATATCTTTGGGTTGTCTTTCTTCTGAACCCCATTATATCTCAAGTTTCTCATTTACTGCATTCTTTTATTCAGACATGGCTACCTCGATACTTCCAACTCACATTCTGCTTATTACTGAAAATTACCTGCTATGGAAAATTACTGTAGTCTTACATAATAGAATGTGATTATTAACTAGTAACAGTTGATCAAAAGTGCAAAAATGTCACATTTAAGTTTGATCCCTGCATGGCTTGTCTTTTTGAATTGTGCTTTCAACCACTTAACAAGCAAACACTTTATTAATCATATAAAACGTCCAAGAGCCTTGAACATCATAGTACTATAACTGTAGTGCATTTCAAAACGACTGCAATCCCCAATAGTAAATTCTGCTTTTTGTAAAGTTTGCATTAAGATCGTACTTCTTCCTTCTCGCTTCTCATCAGAGGTTATAAATAAAAAAACTGAAGTAATTGCACTCGCTGACTAATAATAAACTGAAGCAACTATAAAACACACGATCTCATCTTTCCACGGTTACTGGAGCACTGAGTTTGCTCTCACCTTCAGGGTGGACATGCTGAAGTGGGTGAAAGGAGGGAGGGAAAGAGGGAGAGGAAGGAGAGGTGTCCTCTCAGAGTCCGCTACAACATCCAGTCAGAGCCAAAGTGCATCAGGAACCTGCATGCACAATGAAAATCACATCAGTTAGCCGAAACACAGTAGCGATAAACAAACAGAATTGCAACACAACCTGCTTCATCCACCAGCATTACCTCTTTAATCAAACATTACTGCATTATTAGAGGCTCTGACAAACCCTCTGATCAGCGTAAAAAAAAAAAAATACCCGGACTGGTTACAACACCTCTATGCTCTTCCTAGAATGAAGCGATCGAAAGAACCAATCATTCTTAAGAGTAGCATTGTGTCAACTCGGAGGAGCTTAACAGGAAGCACAAAACACTTTCGAAGGGGAAGTGGTATCTGCAGATTTTCCGATGCCTCAGACAGAAACGGTGCAGGGCATTTAAGAAAGCAGTTAACTGCAGCATGTCGTAAAAGCCTTTTTAAAACACGGCCAGGACGAAAGGTGTGGGAGGTTAGGTGCAGGCAAAACCACAGAGCAGTGCTGATTACTATAAGAAGATACTACACAGCCTAACATTAAAGTACACAGAATATAGGAATTACTGCAGTAATACTCCAACTGAGTCATTGTTGTATATAGAGTATCCACTCAAGGTGACGGCATTCAAACTGCAATCGCCATTCAGGCATTTCTTTCAGAACAAGTCAGTAAGAAATGATGGTGTCAGAGAAAGTGTCTGACCATACTGGTCCTGTAGCGCACCAGGGAATTTACTGGTTCTTGTAAATTGTTTTATCACGTTCCTGAAATAGTACACAACATGACCCATTATAGATCATGTAAACTACTTTATATAGCGTTTACAAGAGCTACATCCGGCCATACTCTTACAGAGAGGTCAAAAAAAGATTATTTTCTAATAATTAGACCGCATTCATTGTGAGACATGTCGCTGTTTTGGTGTTTGACACCTAGACGTATACTCACTGACAAGCAAATAACATCGGATTGCAGTAATGTCGCATATATGTCAATGATTACAGGTATGCTTTGATTAGACACTAGGTCTTGCCACAAGAGGGTGTAAAAGTGCCTCAGTAACCGCTCTATAAAAAGGCTTTCAGATGCTACTTTTAGAGCATGTACCTCTTGGTAAGAGATTGCGGACGGACAGACATGCCTTTATAACGCTCTTTGCCATGACAGTTTGCCCAGTTGACTGATTTAGAATCATTGGACCGAGAGAAGCAGGATGGTGGATTCAACTATCTGTCCTCAGTCTAGGCCGTCCTGACTTATCTTTTAGGAGTTGTTGGCAGCAGTGGTACTGGACCACCAGCAGAGAAGATCAGTTGATCCTCCAACGAGCACGAGCAGCTCAGGCAGTTTTGTTGACTACAATCCAGACACAGGTGGTACCTTCATTACACACCCCTGTCTTTAACTGGAACATTTCCAGGCACTTAAAAGGAACGTTGTTGTAGTAGTGCCCATTACATGCCCTGCCAATGACAACCAGCCACCATTGCCTTGTAGTGGTGTCCTGAATGAGAAATCTAGACTTGAATCTTTATCGATGACTCCAGGGGTTTTTGGGATCCAATGATGGTTAGTGCTCAGGTATGGATACCCTGTGGCGAGCACTTCGCTTCACCTTTGCTGTGGAGTGACACACTGCCCCAACTGCTGAGTATCAGGGGAGCCCTCGCATAAACAACCCGTTACTACTTGTAGTGATATGAGGGTCACTAATTCTCAGTGATATTTGCAGGACATCCAGCTTCCACATATTGCCTCTCAAGGCAGGGCTTCCGACTGACATTTTTTAGCAGAACATTGCTAAAACACAGCAAGGGTTTCCCCGGAACGTCTTTCCCAGATTCAGCACTTCCTTGGCCTGCCTGGTTGCCAGATATATCCAGTAAACCATTTACCTTTGCAGAAATATGACGGAAGGGAGGGACATTTCAGAGGTAAAGGATTCCTCACAAACTACTAAAATGAGTAGCGTGTGATTGAATGGGGAGTGACATCTGTTATGTGAGCATCTTTTGGTTTTACTTAATAGGAAAATAGGCAGAAAAACATTTTGTAAAGTTGATGCTTGACAGCTGTAGCTGGAGGTGATAACATTAGTAATCTTTCATCATTTCCTAGAAGAAACAATGCTAAGCAGGACTGCAAACATCTTATGGTGAAATATCCCATATGTTCACGTGGAAACTGGTGTGATAAGGGTTTTGATGGTGAATATTCAAATTGAGAGATTCTGGATTGTTCTATAAAGATATGCCCAAGTGTCTCATTCCTGACCTGTCACAAGCTGCCAGAGCCATAATGGTAATGTGTAATATTTTCTTATATTGATCAATTCAGTTCATATTAATAAATTCTGTGGAGTTTAAACAATGCTGAGCTGGAAATAACGGGCCCAATGTGTGCAAAGAGAATTCCACACCATTACAGCACCACCAGCAGCCTGAACCTTTGATCTAGGGCAAGATGGATTCATGCGTTCATTTGGTTTACACCAAGCTAATGAGCCTAACATTTGAATGTAGCAACAGAAATTGAGACTCATCAGATAAGGTTATTCCAATTCTTAGTTGACAGGAGTGGCCCCTGTTATTGTCTTCTGCTGCTGTAGCGTATCTGCTTCAAGGTGTATTTAGAGATGTTCTTTTGCATATATCGGTTAAATCAAGTGGTTATTTACTGTCAGCTCAAAACAGGCTGGCCATTCCCTTCTGACATCAATAATATTTTTTGCCCAGAGAACGCAGCTCCATGGAAATGTTCTCTTTTTCAAACAGTTCTCTGGAAACCCTAGAGATTACTGTGTGGGGAAATGCACAGTACTGTGCTAGGGTTTTAGTAAAATACTTACACGAATCAATTTATAAACCCACTTTATATTAACTATTATGTATTGGACTATTATATTTACAGACTTTGTATTAATAGGAGCATCTTCTGGGCAATTTAATGCGGATATTAGCAAAATATTATGCTATAGGAGGTTCATTATATATTTGTTTTGCCCTGTGGCATTAAAAATTATCTTCAAGAGCATGCTGTAAGAGCAATTGCAAAAGCGTATGTCAGTTCAGCCTCTTAGAAAAGGAGTAAAAACCACAGGTCTGTGAGTTAACAGGGTATTGAGCCAGGTGGGTACTGCCACGGACCAATTTACCATCTTATGGCGAAAAAACAAATTGGTTTGGGAAAAAAAAAAAACCTAAAATACACCACTCACAAAAATAAGGGGATATTTCAAAATGAATATGAAGAGGATCCCACCAGAACTGCTGGACAACCTGATCCTGTCCATGCTCCATCACCGTCAGTGTGTTTTGGAAGTCTTGGGTGACCGTACACCCTACTGAACAGTCAATGTGAGGGCACTCTCATGCAGTTTAACATGCTTCTGTTCTCCCCCATATAATATATATATGAATATGTTACTTGTTACTCAATTACAATAATTTAGTTTGCATTTAATCTGCGTAATCAAACAACTTTTAGACCTTATTTGCTTTTCTGATTATCTTATTTACTGAAATAAAATCAATTTTTTTTTTTTTTTTTTTTTAAATCGCTTCATATAATTTTTTTTATATATATTTTTTTTGTAAGCAGTGTACAAAATCACCTCAGTGTCACTGCTGAACTGAATAGTCCACTAGTCAGAAATATCCAGCCACCAGCATCCTATCTGCAGCATCCTGTGAGCACTGATAACAGATTAAGAATGACTAACACAAACTGATGAGCAACTGTCTCTGACTTCACATCTGCACAATGTGGAACAATAAGGTAAACGTATCTAATAAAGTGAACAGTGAGTAAACAGTGTTAAAACTCCAGCCGCAATGCTGTGTCTGATCCAATCAAACCAGCTCAACACCCACAAACACATCAGTATCATTGCAGTGCTGAGATTGAACTGTAGTGGTAGCGCGAAGAATCCTGACCGCAAGATAACAGAGTACAGGACAATCACAAAGTATGTAGGGAAACAGAATACAAACTGCCGTGTTCAATCAAATTTCAAAAATAAACAGGATATAAACAGACAAGCCCCATAGCTATCCTTACTGCTACTGGGACTAAGGTCTCTGAGTAAGCTATGAATCTTGAGCTCTGAGGTCACTTCCTGTGCTGTTCAGAATGACGTTTTGGAACCACACAACTGTTACTGGGTGTTGAATACTATGGGTGTAGGCTGCAGACAGTAAGAATAGAGGGAAAAAAATAGAAAAAAATCAGGCAACCACAGCTCTCTTACACAGAAGCCCCTACAGTTAGGGGATATAAGCCACTTCCCTTTAAAAACACACTCTTCCTCTGGAGTTCCAAATACCTAATTTTACACCGCCTGTACAGGAACAGCATGAATCATTTAAGGATAGGAAGCGTGCTGTCAGGCCTAAAGGGAGACTTGTTATTGAAGACAAGTCGAAAGTTCACAGAGTTAGCAGCCAGTCGGCTAAAACCCCCTGTCCAGTCTCAGGACATCATAGCTCGCTTTAAAGCAATTAAAATGCTTTATACATGTTCACTGGAGTCCAAAAGTCTGAGACCACTAGTGAAAATGCTCCGGTTTTGTCTTTTTCCCCCATCGGTTAAATACAATTTTTTTTTCACAATTTGATTAAAACATTTAGGAAACTACTGGTATTTGGTATGTTCCACATTTGTTGGAACGGCAGCGTGCATTCTAGCTTGGACACAATATTCCAAAGAACATCTTGTAATGTCACTAAATGTTTGGCTTTTACTGACTTCAAGAAAACCTATAAATGATCGATGATGGTTTTGATCATGTGACTGTAGAGGAAAGTTTATGACAGTTCCCACTGATGTTTGTAAGTGCTTATTTGGGTCATATAATTGAAATGTATTACATTTTAGATTTTCACAAGGAGGCTCAGACTTTTGGATGCAACAATAAATATTTGATATAATTGTACAAATCGCAGGACAGCTCACGATAAGATATCATGAAACATTGCCCACTATAACAAGGATATTGACATACTATATATTGCACGACAATCCCCTACGATACATGACGATAATTATGTAACTGAAGATGAAATGAACTTGTCAGTTGATGTAGGTGCCAATTGCACAAAATTTGATATCTTTTTTAATAAAACTTCAGAATAACACTTTTTTTGTATTTTAATTTTATGCTGACAATTAAGAAGGTTTTGAAGGTGATGAAATATGTTTCGACTTGTTTTTATAAAACTTAGAGAAACAGGACTCCCCTTATCTGAATATTCAATATGTGTTGCATTTTCCAGAACAAAGCTAATTCGGATAACACATGACATAGTAAAATAACAATAGGTATTTCTCAAACAAATCTATAGAGTAGCTGTAAACCGATCAATTAAAGTAAATCACTGACAACGATAAAGGCTTTTGCTTCCAGAAAGAGTCACATTTATGCATCTATAACCCTTCAGTTTAGACCTCATCTAAATTTGCTATCATTCCATCTTAAAAAAAAATTAAGAAACACTTAATGCACTGGTACTTAAGCCGGTTTCTTATGATTTAAGGGTTTGTAGCATTTACAAAATATAGCTGGTGGAGTGAGGTACTGTTAGAAATAGCTTTTTTCCTTAAATTTGACTAACAAAAGACATGCTGACCCCATTATGTTTATTGCTCACTACTTTAGAAACAAAACTGCTTTACAAACAATAAGGAACTTGCGCTTAGAAGTAGAAGTAGAGCCTGCCCTATTGTAAGTAGTACTTACAAAAAAGAAACTATCCTTACTAGTCGAAATTCCAGGTTTTCCTATCATTATAGGGACATGTGTAGCAAGACATGGTATATGTACACACACAGACACACAGACACACAGACACACAGACACACAGACACACAGACACACACACAGAGCATGTTAAGTAATACAAATACAGAAGCGGTTTTGCCCTTTTGTGGTTAAGTCTGCAGGAAATCTTTCCTGCCTAAACTGAATATGTTTAAAATTGATTTCAATTCAGCCTTATTATTGCGATAACTCAAACTACAAGTTTATTTCTTTTTTAGGTTTGTTCCCTGAGAACTTGCTGAACTTACCTGGCCTTGCTCATAAGCTTATAAACACTGCACCGACACAAACATGCACATCACTGCAGCAGAGGAACAAATGATGCAATCATGTGAAAACACAGAAATAAACAAAATGCAGAAATAGACAAAAACAGTGCAAACCTACAGAAACGTCAGTAAAATACAATACTGACATTTCCATTCGATGCAATTGCGAACACAGAAACAAGATGTCTCAGTCTTTTCAAAGTAGCAACATGGGGTGTGCCTGGACAAGAGCCCCATTAAAAAAATGATATCATCACTTGAGGAATGCATAGTTTTAGCGCCGTCTAGCACAAGAGCACTTTTCATCAGGCGGTGTTAAGAAAGGCAGCACACACGAGGCATCTGGATGTCGGCATGCTGCTGAATGAGACCAACTTAATCAGGGTGAAATAGCTGGCAGAGTCGAGAGGCTAAAGCTTTTCTCTGTTCTCAGTAAGCACACAAGTGGCCCTGTGTGTAAGGCATGATCAGATGAACTCCATTGTGCCTGCGCTGAATAAAACACAACATCTATACAGCTAACCATGTGGATGTCAAACTGATTACCATTACATTAAACAGGGAATTCTTTTTTAACTACGAGGTGGAGTTCGATTTCAGTCATCAAACGGAGGAAGATTATAGAACACACGAAAAAGAAAACTGCATGAGCGACTGAATGCTGCAAGCATGGCATGTTTGCTCTCAACCTAGAAATCCGCTGCCTGTCAGTTAAGATCAAACAAAACTCAACGGGGTGTACAGAGGGCCCCCTCTGGTTTATGGTCTTCCTTTCTTGGCAAAGGGAAATTAGGCAATGGCTAACTGCCTATACTGCCCTTATTTATGCCATATTTAAATCAAAAAGTTAAGAAGTAAAACAACCAGAGCTGTAATCAAACTGTCTAAAAGATGACTTGGCAAGTGTTGGCTAAAGAGTCAAACGTTTTCAAAAACCATGACTGGAGATGTACAGAAAACTCAAATTCTGCCACTGGCTGCCTCTGCAAAGAATATGGTTTCCTGATTGGGCACTACAATGTTAGCTTCCATCCATCCATCCACATACTATATAAAGTATGGGACATACCCCTTAGTCAGTGAATTCAGGCATTTCATTGCCAGGTATACCTAATTTTTTGAAAGAATGCCAGCTGCCAGCTCATAACCTTTTTATTCCACTTACATACCACTCTCTACTAATTATTCCACAATAGAGAGTGGTATAATTAAAAAGTGGAAGCGTTTGGGAACCACAGCAGTTCTCCATCAACAGAAACCAGTCCCAGCAGAGTGCAGGAACTCCCTCCATCGGTTGGACATTAGGAGACGATGTGCCTCCAAGGACCTCCCACTGAGGACTCACTTTATAATCTATAATATAATTTGTTTTATAATTTAGTTCATTTATTGTATTACTAATTGAAATTTTATTATTAATTTTGTATTGATTTTAATTATGTACCTAAATTTGTTATAATTCAATATACTTTTAAGTATTTATTTAATTAACATCTAGGCCACCCATGGAGGATGGGTCCCCTGTTGAGTC
>JAVSBV010146187.1:0-15756 GCA_033117975.1 Parotocinclus spilosoma | reverse complement strand
GAATGAGTGAGAGGAAAGCCACGTCGTTACCAGTGATAAGAAGCTGATTCTGAACAAAAGTTGAGCGCGTTGTAGCGAATATTTAGTCAATGACATGTACACACAACAGAATATATTTGATCACTTATTTTTTGACATTTTAGGGGAAGCTGAGCTTCTTAGAGCAATCGCCACTGCTCCAAACTTTCTACACATTCATCCGAACACATGACTTAAATACACTTACTAGATAGCAAGTTTAGTCACACCAGCAGATTGTAGCTTGTACACAGGTTGAAGGGTAAATATGATCGGTTGTTATTTACTTGATGGATGCACAGTAATGCAAGTGCAAGTCCTAAACTCCTGGCACAGGCAGTATTATTGTACTTAGAATAATCCATGTATGCATTATTAGCCACAATACACATTACTTTAATGTTCAGATGCTTGTCCTATCTACACTGTGCTGTTTCACAGACATGGTAATGAAACACATGCCAAATGTTTTTAGAGCTTGTAACACTCACAGGGTTTTACTTTGACCAAATAGTGAGGTTAACAGAAAATTGAGGTGGTCTACCAATTCCTGAAAAGGAAATGCAAAGCACAGCAAGGAAAGTCCCTCTGCGATGATCGCTCTGTAGATTAAATGAAAGTCTAACTGGTTTTTAGCAGGGCTACTCCTAGCTCCTAGTCATACTGGGCTTATGACTTACAATCCACTGAGATGCTGTTGTAGTTAAAGTATCCATTTGACCATTCAGGACAAATTACGATTGGAGAAAGTGTCCTTAAACCAGTAAAGCTGATACTTTACATGCAGAACCAGACAGGAACACAAATCCAGAAGACAAAATGAATTTCATCCAGAGCTGCATCCAGACAAAATTCAATAGCACTGAAAACCCTGCTACAAACAGAAATATGTATAAATACACAACTAGGTGTATAAATCAGGTAATTTAAACATATAAGAAATTGGTGACTTACACTAAAGAACATACTGTTTACCAACAAGTCACTAAAGGAACTTCATTAAAGAGTCTCACATCGGCATGCCACATTTTATTCGAAGTTTCACTCCAAATTGTGCTTCTACCTCTTAAACTTAGACATGACGATTAACACTGACCCCTAACTCCCAAAAAGGAAATTATCCTGGTGACACACAACTCCATTGCTACTGGGCAGGTTTTTAAACTGGCATGTTGTGGGTTGTTCTTAGAATTTCTGTTGTAGATCCATACCAGAGTACAATCTTAGAGTATAGTATAGAAAAAACAAATATATAGAGAATAGAGAAAAAGAAAGACAATAGCAGTCTTAGCACTGGAAAACAGCAACGATACAAAGATAAGCATTATTGTATTGTACAGCACTGTACTAAATGTTGTCATAGTGTTTTTAATTATTATATTTTTTTTAATAAACAATAAGGGCAAAGTATCTACACTGCTTTGTCACAGTAATGGTAATATCTTGGCTGACTCCATTTTCATAGAACATAATGTATCTGTCTATAATCTGTTTTTTAAGTAAAACCTTACCAGTTTTGATCAGAAAACGAATGCCCTGCCAACTGTTTTATAATTTGCTGTGCCAATATTTTAAATAATGAACTCGACTATATATCACAAATATGTCAATGTGAAGAATCTAGGGATGGATGTTAAACATGCATGGCAACCTAAAAATATGTGTGAAGAAGAAATGACCTCATATTGTCTTCATAACTGATTATAATCATTGATTAAGCCACACAGATTAATGGCAAAACAAATTAAATGTTTCTATATCACCCTAACTAAAAACAGGTCTTATAAAAAAGACATCAATTTCTCCCAGTTAAAACTATAATCATTTTGCAAATAATTTTTCATGAAGCATACAGAAATATCACCTGCCACAGTGCTACAGAATCCATGGTCAATGAATTAGAAGGATTTTTATAGATCAGTCCATGTATTAGTGATTTAATGATGCATAAATCTACAGCTTTTATGAAAAGTGAACTATGATTGGTCTTATATTTTTAGGTTAATGCCTACATTACATTAACAGGCTCAGAAATTAAAGAGAGCAATGTACAGTAGAACATTAATGAATGAGCAGCGCTACGTGAAGCTAAATACCTCCATCTGCTGTGTGAGCTACAACACTACAAAATGTACCTTATATTATGTGAGCAAATAATATTTAATCTTTTATCAAACGTAGCAACAGTATAAATTTAAATAACACTCCAAAATCTTCCTATATCTTATATATATATATCTTATAATCTTCCTATGTATCCTATATACACCATTTTGCATATTTTTTTTTACTGCTGAGAAACATTTCCCTCTTGAAATAAATGTGTATTCCTATATGTGACTTCAATACAGGGATTGTATGGTCCAGTTCACTGAGAAACACTTATCACTTTCTACATTTTTCTGTAGTTATTGCTATGCATTTTCTTTAGTTATTGCTGTGTATGCCTTATGGTGCATGTTGTGCAACAGCAGACATTCATATTCGATCTCAATTAGACTTACTTCATAACAGTAAATGTTGGTGGAGTTTTTGGCTGTTCAAATTTTCATAAAATGCAAATAGCAAGTAAAATGCATGTGTGGCAGAAAGAATGTATGTTAACAAGCTGATCTTAATCAGCATAATCACTGTTAATTAGCTGCAAATGAGGCTCTAAGCAAACACATTTCACCCAATAACCACCCTAAATGAAAATTCCTTCACAAAGTACTAAATTCTACAGCAAGCAGGTTTCATCCAGTCTACTGAAAAGCCAATGACTGTAATCAGTTTTCAGGCATACAACCCTGTTGCCTTGTTGGTTGAAATATTTAACTACGAAAATTTATATTTGCTGATCTGTACAGTAATCACACATGAATATATATTGCAAATTATATATTTGCTTTACATATTCTCTTTAAGCTTACCTCTGCATTTTCTTCATATAGCTTTTCACAAAAAACCCTCTGAAGTAAGCCTGCACATTACATTATATCTCTCATCCTAAACTCTATTTTTTATACAATAATTGAAAGCGTGACCTCTGCATGCAGGTCTGGGGGACTGTCTGAATCATTTTTGTGCTGCACAGCACATTTTATGTAGAATCGCAAAACCTGCAAAAGTGATGAGAATGTAGTAGTGCAGGTCTGTTTGATTTGCAGACATGATTATACTGCAAGACAACGACTAATATCTGCAAGCACAGATATGCAAACTGTCCATGTTACAGCAGTTTCCTGAACAAGGCATCTCGAGACAAGTTTAGTGACTTTGGTCAATACTAAGAAGGTAACAAGGCTTTTGGTTAATAAAATATATCAAATAGATTTGATTTCTGTTATTTGTAAAAACATGTAAAGCATATGCAAATAGGATGCACATACATTTTTGTAGGAGTATTTCAATGGATTTAAAAAGGACAAAATGGTTAGATTAGTATCCTGTACTGTACAGGAACAATACCACATCATGTTACAACACAGTGGAGGATATATGTTGACATACTAAAGGCCATACATTTCAGATTTATTCATGACATTATCCCATCATATCACGTCTAGTCTGCATAGTCCTTTTCTGTGTCATCTCATCTAAATGCATTATTGTAACAATTTGCCAAATACTGACAATAAATGCCTTTTGTGCCCTGAAAAAAATTTTTAATTTTCAAAAGGCACAGATCTGAACTTAGCATTTTCCATTTTTCATACTGGTGTGGTGACTAATAGTGGAGCCCAGCAGGTCACTTCCAGCTTCATGTGTACTGCCTAAAACAGCATGCTGCAGAGCATGTGGGCAGAGGAGAAACAAACCACAAAGACGCTTGCAGACCTGCCAAAGCAAACAGTGCAACTCCTACTCCTGCAGATTTAATCTCCTTTTGAGACACATAAAGTAAACCTTCATGGCTGACCCCATGCTCCCTCCAAAATTGTCCTGGTTAATGCTAACGAAAATACTGAAATAACCAAATTAAGTGAAGACCACACAGTCTTAGGCATTTAGAGAAACATTAATCAAAATGTTTTGGAAGCTAGGTACTTTCTTGTAGGTCCATTTTTGGAAAAGTAATTTACTAAAATATCTTTCCTGTGTTAGTATATTTGCATTTTACAGTCAGGTTTTGGTTTATTAAGGAAATAACCTAATCTTACAAGACAATGCCAAACACGTACCCGGAGTAAACCCACACAGACACTGGGAGGACATGCAGACTCCACACAGAAAAGACCCAGGCCACCCCAACCTGGGATTTAACCCGGGACCTTCTTGCTGTGAGGCAGCGATATTTCATGTTGCTATTGACATTTTATAATAACATTATTTTGATTAGAAAAAGATGCAATAAACCTATTACTAAATTGATTATGTTGTGTGACTGGCAGAGTGTAGTTCTAAAAAAATCTGTGTAATTTGTTT
Source organism: Parotocinclus spilosoma (assembly GCA_033117975.1). NCBI lineage: Eukaryota > Metazoa > Chordata > Actinopteri > Siluriformes > Loricariidae > Parotocinclus > Parotocinclus spilosoma. The sequence goes on along the minus strand of JAVSBV010146187.1, from coordinate 11,331 downwards.
TTATTTTTAACCTTGCTTTTCTTGTATTTGCTTTTGCTTTTTTTGCTAGGTTTATACGGTATGTCCAAGGCAATACCTGGAGAACAAAGGAAACCGATGTAAGGATGCCCTGGATTCGATGCAGTCCAAACAGGACTGCAAGATGTTTATGACACAACACTTGAGTGAAAAATTAATTTCTTTAAACATTTGAACATTTAAGAAAATAATCAACCTGGTATCACCAACATACTTATAATAGGTATGTTAATAACTATCAAATTAACTGTGAGAAATATACATTTACATTTCATAGTTTCTGTTTCTGTACCATGCCAACACAGTCCCAAATTAATAAAGAGCTTACTGATAACAAAAAAGTAGTAAATGTTTACAATAAAAAGCAGTTAAATGTTGAATTGGTGAGTTTATCAGTTAAATGGAAATTCATTATTCAGATTCATGCAGACATTGTTAATAACCATGGGTAGAGGTGTCAAAGGTGTCAGAAAATATAACATATCGGTTCAAGGGGAAAGATCATGAAGAAAGCAAAGGGCCATGATTTTTTTGAGGGGATTGATTCTTGATTCAATCAGTGATTTATCAAAATGGACAGATTTCGAAGATATCCCAGCATAACTGGAATTAAAGCAGCAAATGAGCAAATGTGTACCTGAATAACACATGTTCTTACAGTGGTGCTTTAAAAATTATTTTTTGTATTTTCTGTATGACCTAAAACATCAAGAGATTTTCAAAAAAAAAGTCCTAAAGGAAGTTAACAAGAATCCAGTTAAACAACGGGGACAAAAATAATATACTTGGTCATTTTTTGAGGAAAAGTATTCAATATTAAATATTCAAAATTATGTGAAATTCTACGATTAGCAGTTCATTTGAAGGTGTTAGAATGACAATCAGATGTGAGTGGATGCTCTGTTGCATTTGAAGAAAAAATATCTATAAAATTATGATCACTCCAAAGGGCAAGCATATACAGCAAGGTCACAAAGGAGCCCAGAGTACTTATATTACCTAATGTTATTGTTTGTGAGCCAACACAAGAATAACACTGAAGAACAATGGTGTGCATCAGAAAAATAGAGTATATATTTGGCCAATCACAAGCAATCATGTCATGGAAAAGTCTGCTGGTTGGGCAGCTGCATCTCAGATATAATAAACTGTCGAAGCTGTATACCAACAACAACAAAGGCAGCCAGTAATTATACTAATATTATTAATTATACAAGTTATTATACTCATTGATCAAATAAATACCACACCCACAGAAATGTCGGATTATTGCAAAACTCTAAATAATATATAGAAATTATTGCAGGTGTGGTCTGATTAGATACTGGGTCTTGCCACATTTTGTCAAAAAAGTGCTTCCCCTGCTGCTCTCTAAAAGGGCTCTCAGATGCTATGTTTGGGTATTGTACCTCTAGGTAAGAAATTGTTGTTGCTGGATATGCCTCTGTGACTCATTTTGCTAAGTTGACAGACTTTGAAAGAGGGCATATCAGTGGACTGAGAGAAACAAGATGGTCATGCCAATTAATTGTCTGCCATTTAAACCTTTCTGAACTAGGTGTTAGGAGGTTGGTTCAATGATGGTACGCACACATGGTGAAGAATTGTTTGATCCACTGACACAAACAGCTCCCACAGTTTCATTGTCCATCATCCAGACACAGGTGGAAACTCAACATAGGTAACTACAAACCTATGTCTCTGCCATTTGCAGGTGCTTAGCAGAAGGAACTTTGTTGTCATTTTGTCCTGACATTGAACTCCAGCAAGCACCAGCTGCAACATATGTGGGCAAATGTGCCACAGGGTACCATACAGAACCTGTCTGCCTCCAAATCCCAGCCATATATCATCTTGTATCCAGGATACAGACAGGCAAAGAGGATAACTAGTCTACTTTCAACTTCCCGCTTCCAATTATTCCTAATAATCATATCCTTTTGCTGTAATATTTTTATTGCTTACATAAATTATTACGTTCATACATACATATTTTCAGTCGATTTTAACAACTTCTTGGTGACTTAATTTTTTTTCTTTTGTGTAACCTAGGATGTGCTTAGGAATTAAAATGTATGCACAGCCACCTGACCTTAAATTCTAATGAATAAAATCCTGCATGTTGCTAAAGATGCATATAACAGTACACCTTACCTCAAGCAGTCTGTCCTTAATTTTAAGTCCATCCTCCTTATCTGCTGGTCCACCTGGACTCACATGAGAGACAAAGATACCTGCTGCTCCAGGCCCTGCCTGCATGAATTAATAAAGTAAATTAATAAATAAAGTAGTGCTGCAGTAATTAGAGCACACACTATGTACTTATGCAATACAATGGTCTATATTTTTCGTTCTAAAAATCAGCATATATACATGTATGGCTGAAATTTAATTCCAGTATCTGATTTATTCCAACACAGACACACCTCATTCTACCTATGTCATATATACCTAGGTATTGATTAGGTGATCACCTAATTCAATTCTTACTTACTCAGGGAAAATGAAAGATGTCATGGAAACATTTCTAAGCTCTTCAAGTTTTAACAACAGAATTGTTCTGTTAAAAAAAATTAGATACATGTGTTTGTGTATGATCATGTACAAATCACTGAGTTGATAGTGTCCCTCGTATCACTACTAGGGATCCCCAGATCATCACACCAGCAGCTGGGAAGTATGTTGCTAAACAACTGCAGGACTGAGACACTCACTAAGAGGCCTCCATACTCTAACCTGATCGTCATCTGAACCCAAAAATGACTTTTATTCTTCAATAAAGACAATACAGCCTCACTTCATAGCAGTCAAGGGTCAAGACACAACTGAAAGGGAAGGCAACAGTGACTGGCTGTCAACGGCAGGACACAAACTGCATGCTGTGACAAAAAAATGTTTTTCTGCCAAGCCCCTGGAAATGTTCCAGACAGAAACAAGGGGTGTGTAATGAAGGTGTCTGCATGATGGACAATAAAACAGTGGGTAATGCTGATGGTTTTCCAGCGGATCAAATCATCCTTTCTACTTGTGGTCTGTCCAGAGCGTCCAGAGCCTGTTTGCCATGTGTGCATGCACTCATGGAACCACTGCTCCCACCACCTTCCAACAGCTTGTTCAGAACTTGGCAGCAATCCGACATGAGTACTTGGGTGTGTTATTTTTTTGCCAATGAGTATATACTGTATTTATTGATTGTTCATGCTGTGATTGTGGGTTACTCATGCTGCACACATAAGAATATTTTTAGAGAGGCGGCTAATGCTGTGTTCTGTGCTTGGGCACAATTAGCACCCAAACCAACCTCTTTAAGGGTGCCTAAGCATGGACATAGTACAGAGTAATCACATTAGTCAAACAAAACAAGCTTTAAGAGTCAAACAAGTTCGGGCACACTACAGGTTGCATAGTATGAGTATGCTCTTACTTTCCAACGATGTAAAACCAGTGGACAAAATGTAACAAAAAAAAATGATTTCACTACAACACCGAACGTAATAAATGAAAAGTTTTGTTTTTTTTAAAAAGCTTCAACCACATTATATTACATGCAGTATAATAACTGAGTGCAATAACCAATAACAAATGGTTAAAGATCAATGTAACTATTGAGTGGCAAGCTTTGCTAAGTCTAAATCTCAAATGCAGCCAGAAACTACAACAACAATAAACACTCCCTGTGACAAATGAAAGAAACTTTTAGGTGGGACCCATCCAACTTTTTAGTTCTTTAAATAATATTAAGAAAGAACTACAACATTAAAAGCTGTATTCTTTCTGGTGAAAGATAACTGTTTACAGTCACATAATGCACATAATAAAATATATATTTTGAATAAATCTGATACCTGGTCAAATTCTCCTCCTATAATTTTAAATCCAAATAAGTTGTTTTCCCTGCGGAGAGTCATTTTAAGGAGTTGACCTTCTCCAACCTGTGTGCACATAAAACCATCTGATATCAGAGCTGTATTTTAAACGGTGCCTATTAAGCTCAGAAGAATGAAATGTTATTGTAATGAGACAGGTGGTGGAGTTACCTGGCAGTGCTCTCTAATGGCTCGAATGTACAGCATGAGCTGTTGAAGTTTCTCCTGGTGTCTCTGAGCTTGATGTTGAACTAGTGATAGTCGCGTTAAAAGCACTGAATCCTTTACCGGCTCCTGAATGCTGCACATCTTAACCTAGCTGTTATACACTAGAGTATTACTCACTGAAAAGTTACCTCCTTAGCTGCGCTGTGTATGATACAAGCACTGAAAGTTTCCGTTATAGTCACGATTTCCCCCAGTGTTTCTGCGCGTGCAAAAGAGAAAGAGAGCGCGCGCGCGTGAGAGAGAGAGAGAGAGAGAGAGAGAGAGAGAAAGACTGACCCACCTTTCCTTAGTTCATGTTAGTGGAAATATAATGTTTTAGAATATTGATATTAAAATGCCCTGTGCCAGGCATGTTACATATACTTTTCTGTACTAATATCATACTTGTACTTTGCTAAAACACGGCAAAGAACAGCACTGTCCTCTTTATTAGGTACACCTAACTAAAACTTGAACTAAATGTTCTATCATGCCTACAGTCTGGGTTCAATGCTGAGCTGTATCCCACTTTAATGCAAAGTGGCCAGTACAGAATCAGTTTTCCTATTTCTAGGTATCAGTGATCAGTTGGGTGTATGTGTATGTGTATGTGTATGTCTCCCAACACAGCAATGACCTGCGACTGTGGTGGCACAGCATTTAAGGTACTGTACATTTGACCAAAAGGTTTACTGTTCAAGCCTAGACACTGCTGGGATGCCCTGTTAAGCTCTTGAGCAAGACCTTTACCTGACAATACCTATTCCCTTATATTGTGAGACTGTCAGTGGTAAGTACCGTGTACGTATGTGATAGGACACTAGCACAAGTGCTTTACATGACTGCTCCACAGGGCCAGAGATTGCAGTCAATCCCTATCTCAAAATCTCAAGTTACATCAAATTTCAAGATTTTTTTTCCAAGACACTGACCTTGCACATTCAACCTATTCTAATACCTACCTGTCATACAACCTAGCTTGTTGCAGAAGCAGTGAGGGCTTGTTTTTATGTTGTTTTTTTTGTTTGTTTTGGTTTGGGTTTTTTATTGCAAAAAATGCAATAAAAGGGCAAGAAAGCAGCATTCAGTGACCTGACTTAACCTAAATCTTGTGAAGCTGAATGCATTACATTTATTTAATATACCAGCAAATATTCTATGGTTTTTAAATTCTATTGCTTTCCATTATAATAACATCAACAATGTTTCAGCCACCCTCAGTGAATGAGTAAGTGAAAACTGGGAACATTCACATTTACCTTTTACCAGATTCTTTATGTGGTATACGTGAGTCTAAAATGAGAAATATAAACATGATAGCCATGGGATGGTGTGGACAATAACAAATCCATGTAAGCATCAAGTGACTAAAATATTATGGAAATAAAACAAACCTGCAAAGCTATTTTGTACATGAATATATGTCAGAGCATAGACACTTACTGCTGTGCTAAGAGTTTTCCACTACCCAAATGATGTGGTAGTAAGTTGTAAGTAGTAAGTAACTGGTGTTCTAAGGGTGTTTGTGTCACCACAAACCACAAGAACAGCTTCAATATACATTTGGCATAGCTTCTGCAAGTCTCTAACACTATGCTTGAAGAATATACTCCTATTTTATGCAAAGGTAATACCATAAATGACACTTTAATGATTGTGGTAAAGACCAGGAGCGCTGTCAGACCACAGTCCCCCATAGGTGTTCAGCTGAAGTAAAATCTGGTGTCTACAAAGGATATAACACTTTATTTCAAAACTGCTGGCCAATGCCCTTAGTTATTTATGGTATAGATTCAAGATGCTAGAAACTTTCCTCAGAGATTTTGATCCGTATTTACAAGACAGCATCAGACAGTTGCCACAGATTTGTTGCCTGCACATCCATGATGTGAGTCTCCAATTTTATCACATTCCAAAGTTGCATCAGACTGAGATCTGGTGACCTTAAATGCCATTTGAGTAGTTAAGGACATCTGTCATGTTTAAGCCACTGTGAGAAGGACATATCCCACACACCATTAAACCACCACCGTTGAAACAAGGAAGGATGCCCATGTCAATTTCTGAGCCTACCAACACGAATGTTGAGCCTCATCAGACCAGGAAATATTTTTTTAGTCATCTAGTGTCCAATTTAGGTGAGCCTGTGGATTGTTGCTTTAGTCGCCTGTTCTTAGAAGAACGCACCAGGTGCATTTTTCTTGTCAAGGTTTGACATATTGTGCACTGCGAGATTTTGCATGCCTCAACAACAGGTTAAGTTACTGTTGTCTTTCTCAAGCCAGTCAGTCAGCTCAAATCAGTCTGGTTCTTCTACTCTAAAGTAGATTCTACCATTCTACCAGAGAAAAAAGGCATTTTTGCCCAGGAAATTCTTTTTACTCTAGAAGAGTCCTATATAGATATGCTAAGTGCAGTATACACAAAAAACCCACCAAGTTGTTGAAAATAATGTGTGTGAATATAATGAAGATATAATTAAGTGATTACAATATTACAGCAATGTTTATTTGGGGAAAACTGTACATTTGGAATTAGAATCCAGTACCATGTTAGGCTGCGTCTAGCCTGGATACAAGATGAAATGCAATTTGGCATTTGGCAGGTTCCATAAAGTATCCTTTGGCACATCTTTTACATCAGCAGTTTAGGCAGCATTATGCTCCACAACAAAGGAAGGCTTGAAGGGTACAGTGGTTGGCTATCAATGGCAGGACACACACTTGGCTTCATAACCACAAATTTTGGTCTGCTAAGCGTCTGGGCAGTGACAGGGGTGTGTAGTGATGGTACTGCCTGTCTTTGGATGGTGGACAATTAATCTGCAGAAGCTACTTATGTGTGTCAGTGGATCAAACAATCCTCTCTACTGGTGACCTGGTCCCTGTGTACTGTGTGTGCATGCCTTTATCTTTATAGAACCATTGCTCAACAAAAGTGAGTACACCCCTAAGTGAAAATGGCCAAGTTGTGTCCAATTTTCCCTCAACGGTATTACGTGACTCATTAAAGTTACAAGGTTTTAGGCGTGAATGGGGTGCAGGTGTACTAAATTTTATGTTATCACTCTCACAGTCTTTCATACTAGTCACTAGAACTTTAACATGGCACCTCGTGGCAAAATATTCTCTGAGGATCTGAAAAAAGAATGGCTGCTCTACATAAAGCTGGCCTAAGCTATAAGAAGATTGCCAACACCCTGAAAGAGAGCAGCAGCATGGTAGCCAAGACCATACAGTGGTTTAACAGGACAGGTTCCACTAAGAACAGGCCTCATTATGGTCGACCAAAGAAGTTGAGTGCACACGCTCAACATTATATCCAGAGGTTTTCTTGTGAAAATAGCCATGTAGGTGCTGCCAATATTGCTGCAGAGGTCTAAAGATGATGCACAAGAAAGCCTGCATACAGTTTGCTGAAGATAAGCAGATTAAGGATGTGGACTATTGGAAACATGTGCTGTGATAAACTGTTATGTCACATAAACAGTGATGTTAAGTGTTCACGCATTGTAGCGAGAATGTCATGGTTTGGGGATGTATAAGTACTGCAGGGTGTGGGGAGCTACAGTTCACTGAGGAAACCAAACACTCCTCCAAGACGACTACTGCCTTGCTAAATAAACTGAGGTAAAAGATGCAGGGCTGGCCAAGCATGTCTCCAAACCTAAACCTTGTTGAAAATATGTGGAGGAGCACAAGGTCTCTAACATTAACCAGCTCCACGATGTTGTCATGCAGAAGTGGAAGAGGATTCCAAATCCATGCCCAAGTGAATTAAGGCAGTGCTGGAAAATAATGGTGGCCACACAAAATACTTACCTTTTTTGTCACAATTTTGCAATTTTCTGTTTGGGGCGTACTCACTTTTGTTGCCAGCGGTTTATTTTAAGAACACAGCAAATTTACACTGTTATACAAGCTTTAGACTCACTACTTTACATTGAATCAAAGTATCATATCTTCAGTGTTGTCCTATAAAAAGATATAATAAAATTGTTAAAAGAAATGTGAGGGATGTACCAAAATACAGTTTGCCAAAGTAATTCCTTGACGATGTGGTTATATCGGAGATTGGATCATGTATTTGGATTACGGCTCTTCAGTTTAGGCTTGTGGCCCTGCCCTTTATGCACTCAAAATCTTTCAGATTCCTTGAATTGTTTAATGATATTATGCACTGTAGAGGGAGAAACAAGCAAATCCTTTCCGATCTTTAGGGAACATTGTCATTAAACATTTCCATAAATTTCTCATGTATAGTGTAAGTCAAAAGTTACAGGACACTTTTATTTTCAGACACAAAATTAAAAACAAATGGGTGAGGGGGCCTGTCTTTAAAGCTATATCCAGAACATGTATCTTGTCAAAGGCCAGAAGCATCTCAGATTTTTACTTGCAATCAGATTAGTAATTTCTTTTGTAGTTCAAAAGTTATAAACAAAGCGGGTTCAAAACTTTTGTTCTTTATCACAGGTAATATGGGATTTGACGATTCTGATGTCCGGGGAACGCAGTTGCTGTACTTCAACAGCCGACACCCAGAAAGACCATCAATTTCACACAGTACTATTGGCTTACTCATAGTCAAATTCAGAGAAGGTGAGACTGTGGATGACCGCATAGTGGTCCTAAGACCAGTACCTTAATGGTAGTGGCAGCCTTTGTGAAAAGTCCAACATGCAGCAAGTGACGTGTCCTGTGAGTTTTAACTCACCCTGTATATGTTGACCACTGAAGATACTCTGTCCACTTTTGCTCCTCAGAGACACAGCCTTTCATGGATAATGCTTTTGAACAAAATCATGATTATAATAACCTGTTGACATCACCTGTTTAAAACCACAATCTCATTTTTGGATTATTTTTGTGTCTATATTTAGTTTTAATTCATTACTAGCTCTAAATTACCCCGGCCTCAAGGTTTTTTGAAATGCATTGCAGACCTGAAATGCTGAAATGGATGTTTATTGGATGTTATATGGGTATAGTGGGACAGCAAGGTCACCTCACAGCTCCAGCTTCTCTGGTTCAATCCCAATCTCTGACTCCAAATCTGTGTAGAGTTTGCTTCCCAATGCTCACATGGGTGGGGGTAGGTCTTCCACAGGTGTTCGGTATGGCTTTTTATTTCTTCATTCTACTTATGATTCATTGTAAATGAAAAGTGTTCTTTTTGTAAAAGTGTTTTTGGTAAAGTTAATGTATTTTTGTGAATAAATAAAGATTTTGTGAATAAAATTGACAGACAACATTTTTTTAAGGTTTCTTTCTATTTCCATGGTGGGGACAAGCATCCTAAGGCAAGAATATATGCATGCAATATAATATTTTAAATAAGAACAGGTTTGAGTCGTTAGTTAATGAAGAAAATTATTTGATTGAAGCAGACAACTACTCATGGGTTAAATTTTATCCACAATGTCATTCAGGCTGAACACACTTTTTATTGGCTGATCAGAAAAAATTACATGAGTCACCTTCATTGTAATGAGTATGACAATCTAATGTAACTGGAATGCCCCTTTAGTTCCAAAACATGCACTTGAAGATGTACAATTTCACTGCAAATAATTTTGGATTGTATTAATTAAGTTAAAGGCTTTTCATGCATTTTGCATTTTTATATTGATGATAATGTTAAGTGAAAGAAAGTGTTAAAACACTTTGCAGTGGTTTCTGAATATTGTGAAATGCTCAAGCGAAGGCAATAATGCCCACATATTAAAGGATCAAATCCATCTGAGAGCTTAATAACAATGTACATTCTGCATAAAAATAACAGTAAATAGAAATAAATCGCGACAAAAAATATTATTATTATTATAACAAAAGGGGGTATTTTGTTTTAGAAATATTCTATTGAGTTTGTACTAAAGTTGTTTAAATCTCAGATTTTCCTTCATTATGTCTGTGAAAATATAAAAATGCAGCATTTGTTTTAGTAAAATAAAAAAAGCATCAGGGTATATTAATAAACATCTTACCACGTATGATGGATATGTCAGTACACATTCAATGGGTTATAAATAAAAAGACAATGGGTTACATTTCAAAGCATTTAGTAACAATTTGAGATATGTATGCAGAGATTTACCTACACATACTGTATGTTTTACATGTGACAAATTATTTAGCAAATACACTATTTACACACACACACACACAGACACAGACACACACAGACAGACAAATGAGTAAGCATCATCAAATTGGGCTTTTGGTGCTTGGATCTCTGAGGAAAATGTTCAAAGACTTTTAACCTGCTATGCTATCAGGCCATACAGCTTTCACTGTAAGTCGACACAAATGCCAAATGTGGATACTTGTTAAATATGTAATACAAAGAATCCAATGATACAGCCAAAACAAATACATTTTCTGCATTTTCAACTTTCTGGTTGGACATTAAGCATTACTGACAATGGTTGAATACAAAACATTGCAGCATCACTCAGCCATTCTGAGAGTTCTCAAAGCAGACACTCTTAGACATAGCAACTTACAACAAGGTAAAATCCAAGCATCTGAGGTCTGCAGACCTTGCTCTAGTCTTTAAATTAGAACATAGTTTTTCTTTTTAATTAATGCTGTTTTGAATCCAAATTGGTATCCTATTTATTATACATACCCTCTACAAAGAGTGGCCTTCTAGACCCTATGTAGTGCACTATATAACCATTAGAATATCATCTGAGCTTCAGCTGAAAACAGATGGAATAACAAAGTGTAAAAGTGAAAAGCAACAGAAATGAGTCATACTTGTTGATGGCATGATTTTAGTAATGGGGAAATGGTTCAGTGTGTAAAAAAGTTTAAAATAGATACCAATGTTATTTAACAATACATATTTTTGAATAATAAAAGGTCAATGTCCATCCCTAAAGAGGCTTTGTGATTACATCCTGTTGCATGTCACAGTGAATATTAATGCCACAGGCCACTCACATACAAATACATCCTCAAACATTAATCCTGTATGCTTTCTACACATACAAACACAATTTTTCCCAATTACAGACTTTCAGCCGTGATGATATTTATGATAGTGATGATTGTTTATCCCCCAATAATGGGATATAAGTACCCATTTCTAGCTGATCATTTCTCTTTAAGCAGAGACTTATAAATAATATATTAAACTTAAAAATAGCCTTTGCATTAGATTTATGTTAATATAACCGAAGGAATAATACAGTTAACTATATTAAAAGATAAATAGCTTATTACTTATTGCATAT
>JAVSBV010146170.1:0-15759 GCA_033117975.1 Parotocinclus spilosoma | reverse complement strand
TAGCTTGGCAGAGGTGGGATTCTGGTCCATAGTCCAGTGTCTTACTAGCTATACCACCGCAGTAGCTTGACTACACCTAGACCTACATGACTTTAAAAAAAAATAATAATAATAATAAATAAATAAATAATAATTAAAAAAAAAAAAAAAAACACACTCTGCCCATCCTCCATGCCTCCAAGCATCAGACTTGCTGAGTGAAAATACACACATGTATGAGATCTTACAGCTGCTCTCACTGAGCAGGACATGCATGCAGTCCAATACACACGCATACGCACGCACAGTATAATGAAAGCAAATGAAGATGTGACTTCCAGAACGGAGGCTGCTTGCCTCATTAATTTACGCCTAATAAAATAAGAGCCATACAGAGGTCTGCAGATGGTCGAAACAAGTAGAAGAGAGGATAAATGACACAAAGACGATAAAACGGTAATTAAAAAAGAGGGAGAGAAAACGCAGAACAAACTACAGGCTAGCTGAGGTTGATGCACCACTGACATTCTCTTAATTAGTGATCTGATACTGATCGAGTTCTGAAGATCAACTAATAACCAGAACTAAATTCATACCAACATCATCATTAACTTCACAAATATCACAGGTGCAGGGTTTAGGGCATTTTGTAACTTCACAGCGTGACATATGACAGCGGATAAGCTCAAGAAATAAGTCAACCTGATTTAGTAGGGATCCAGCATCCAGGTCCAGTAAAGAAGCACAGTAGAATAGAGGACTCAGGAAAAAAGTAAAGAGAAGAGATTATGAGAAAATCAGAATTAGTGAAACACCAGAACAAAATGGCGAAAATGACACAGAAGTTACAAAGGGCATCAGAAAATAACAGAAGAGAAAGAGGAAAGACAGGAATTGGAAAATTAGAGACAAAATGAAACAGAAATAAGATGATGGAATTAAAAAGAATTTGTTTTTTTCCTAAGCGAGATTAAAGAAAAAAAGGGGGGAATAAAGAGGTAAAAAGAGGACCATAAAAAGAAGGAAAAATTAGAACAAAATGTGTAGCGAAGAAGAGAACAGAAAGTAAAAAGAGTATAGAAGTTAAAGATGGAAAAAAGAAAGGAGACAAAAAAAATGATAATATCCATCCACCCATCCATCCATTATCTTCCACTTAATCCAGCCACTTAAGGCCAGTCAGTGCCCACCCAACAACTCTGGGCACAAAGGCAGGAACAACCCTAGATGGGGCGTCAATCCATGGTAGGGCACAAACACACACTCGCACACTAAGGGCCCCTTTGAGACACCAATTAACCTAAACACGCATTTCTTTGAAAGTATAGTACCAAAGAGTAAGCCCACGCCGACACGGGAGGACATGTAGACTCTGGGATTCAACTTTCCTGCTGTGAGGCAGCGGTGCCCCCACCGTGCTGCACTACGAAAATAATCATGCGAGAAAAATATTAGATGGATAAAAAAAGAAAACGAGAATATATTCTCTTAATCTGTTATCTAATGGTCAGATCCCCAAACAGGACCAGCAAAGATCAAGTACTATAAGGCTCAGCACTGCATGACACTGATGGTGGTGTTGTGTTTGAAGTGTGCCTGTATTGTGCTGGTATGAGTGGATCAGACACAACAGTGCTTTCATATCACTCCACCTTGCAGAGTTTTAGACAGTAGCTCATCTGTTGCTGCACAATTTTTGTCAGTCATCCTCTAATCCTTGATCACCGCTCAAAGGATGCTGGCGGCTGGACATTTTTGGCACTGGGTTGTCTGATCCACTCATACCAGTGCAACACGCACTAATACACCATTACGTCAGTGTCACTGCAGCACTGAGAATGATCCACCACCCAAATGTACCATTGTAAAACAGAGTAACCGGGACATTTACATTTTACATTTACGGTATTTAGCAGACAAATAAAGTACGGCGAGAAACAGATGAACTAAAGTCTGTAATCAACTAAAAAGAGCTTCTGTATGGTAAGAGAAAATTATCAAAATGGAGGAGGAGTTTAGTAACAAGCTAGATCTAATAAAGTGACCGGTGTGAGCATGTGGCAGGACTACTAAATATTACAAAAGACATTTTTTTTTAAACTACGTTTTATGAGGACAACAGCCTGATCAATCAAAGAACAGGAAATAAGAGGCACAAAGATGACAAAAAAGACAGCAGGGAAAAGGGTAGAAAAAGGCAGGAGATCAGAAAGAAATAGAAAGAAAATAATGTAGAAAAGAGAATAAAAGCTTGAAAAGTAACTGAAATTATAGGCAAGAACGTAGAAATAAAAATAGGTATTTAAGCCAAAAATACAAAAACAAGGAGTAAAGAAATGAAGTGAGAAGAAGCAAGAGGAATAAAGTGAAGAGACAGAAAACAAGGAGATACATGACTAGTAAACGTAAGCGTATGCACAAACTCATTCTCCCTTCATGCTCTATCGGCACCTCACTCCATCCATCACCACGGCAGCCTGGTGTCGCCATGGAGACCGTTTGTTCACACTTACAACTCTCCGCTCTCACCGTACAGACCCACCACCCCCCACCCCACCTCATCCACCACCGTGCCATAAACCCTTCCAGATTTCCACCCCAAACACTGAGCTGGAGAGTGTTTTAACACACTTTGAAGCACAGCTGTGGGAAGGAAGCCCATGCTCTTAACGTAAACTCTTGCATGTGGCCAATTCGGAGAGGACAAGCTCCTCTCTGCCCCCCCCACCCCCACCCTCCACACCCCTCGATGTCAAAATGGAGGCGCTTCATGTTGTCACACCACTTTGTTGTATGTAGTGACAGAATAATACACTATAGAGAGGGCGACAATGAGGTAGCTATGAGTTTTCTACAGCAACAGGTGGTCTGAAGTAGACTTCCTGCTTGTTACCACCCTCGTACAGGTACGCCAGCGTGTGTACACCCTCCAAATGCATGACCCCTCTGCCAGCGTAAGCATATAGGACAAAGAATTTCTCACGTGTCAAATCCTTCAAAATATTTGCATAATAACTTTACTGTTCTGTGCACACTTATGGCCAGCCTAACCCATCTTAGAAAAGAAAGAAACAAAAACAACTAGAGATGCAAGGAAATGAATATTCTTCTGTTTATTGTATTTGTATTCATTTTTAAAAGGCATGTAATTAAAAAAAACAAAACGTTTATTTAGCTGAAATGTTACTGTTAATCTGCTGCTGCATAGGCTGTACTGCACTGAATTTTTTTGATCAGAGTTGCAGGGACTCTGAGAACTAGGCTGGGACACTGCCTCTGTGCCACTCGAGAATAATAATATTATACTGTAGCTCGTCCAGGGGTGGCCAAACTTTTGTACGTTTGACCCTACACAAGAATCTGCTCTCACTTCAGAAAGTACAAGCACATTTTAATCAAAGGCCAATTCAACATTTTTACGCTTAGGTAACTTTTAAAGCAATTGTTACAAATGTGCGTCTGAGATATTATATTATTATTATTACTACTGTTATCCATAAGAATAATTTTATTACGACCATCATGGAATCACTGATTAAACAGGATCTTCTCCTTAGTAGTAGACTTTTCTCAACCTAACCCTAGCCTCAACAAAAGAAGTCTAAATGACAAGTTTCTGGTATGGTCATATTTTAAGGCAATAAAACAGCAGAGGATTTTATAGCACAAGCTGCCCAACTGCAAAAAAATACTAAATGTGAGCAACGCAAGTAGGTTGCCTGTTGATTCACATGAATAAACATGGCAACCTGTTGCTAGCAACTTTGAGTACCCCCCCACTCCATATTCCTAGTGTCATATTCCATATAAAAATTAGCTCACAAAAAGAAACCCTTGTGTATCATATTGCACTAAGATGAATCTTTGTGTGTTACAGTCACACACCAGTGTCTCTGTGTAAAGTGTTCCCTCGACTGATGCGCACCGGTGCTCACATTTATAACCATGCTAGCTGAGCAGTCTATTTTTTATGGATTTAACCAAACAGCTAAAATGCATGTCTGGATACTGTGGATTAATGTGAGCTGAACATATGAGCCAGTCCACAGATGCTTTCCTAATGCAGAGCTCAGCGACCTTTACTGCTTGTTTTGTTGCTGATCTATTGCCAGTACTGCATTGTCAAACTTAATAGGTTAAAAAATGGCCAAGCTTTTCAGCATAGTCCACTGAATTAAAATGTAAACGATGTACAGGGCAAAACATGAACAAAAATGGGCCACGGATTGGTCCCTGGGGATCGCCTTGCAGAACAGAAAGCAGAAAACTGAAACTGCTATTCAAATTTTAAAGGCACCGTCTACAAATGATTCAATCAGAAACGCACAATGGCACGTTTGAGACACAAACTAGCAGAGACCAAACAAACTATACACTGTGTCACAGTTTTAATCGAGTATCCTTGCTGTTAAAATATCCACTGATACATTTGGAAAATTTGCTACACAGTTCAAGAGCTCGGGTTCTGGCGGTGGCTTTTGTCAAATTCAGGTGTCAGACTCATATTGGCAGACATCACCCATCTCTAAATGCCATGGTATGGATGTTTAGCGAGAGATCACCCATTGGTCACCACCACTTTTCTGCAGTGCCCCCTTTATGTAATTAAGTATATTTATAGAACCCCATACACACATATGTCTTTCAGTTCCAAACGCCACACAAAATCACATTCATAATGGGTTTATTACAAGAAGATAATGGATCATATAGCTTAAGCCTTTGAGGACCAAGGGACATATTTGTCCCATACCTTTAAATAGACGGCAAATGCGATTGAAACAATGTAGAGAAAACAACCAGTATGCAACAGGCTTTATATAAATAAGACTGGTTTCAATATGTATGCTTCAGTTTCAAATGTTAGATTCACAGGAATTGTGTGTCAAAATAAATTATGTTTGTACAATCCTCACGGTCCTGAAATGGTTAAACATGCCTCTTTCATTTGCCTTGATGTATCCCAGTAGCTAGGAGCCACTTTGGCAACTACTGGGTAACATTTAGCAGGGTAATGTAAGTAATTTAGAAGCAGCATCACTGGCTAGCTAACTGAATTTGCCTTTTCAAGCCACAGTACCTCCAAAAAAAAGTTCTACAGTTCAGAAAGTGCAGGGTGGCCAAGAGGTTGGTTGACTTATTATAATTGATATCCCATATATTTGTAATACTTCAAAAATGGTTTAGCCTTTTACTGATTTTGAAAGAGCTTGTCAAGCACAAATGCTTTAGCCACGCCTGTGCCAAAAAGAACCGTTCCCAAGCATTAAATCTTATAGCACACTGCTATAAGCCAGTCATTGTGGGTACATTCCAATGAATGCCCTGCACATGTGCTGGTTGTTCTGTGTGGGCGTGGTTTGCATTCTCTTTATTTAGGCGCATGATGCTGCATGTTCCATTCGTGCCCCGTGGAGATCTGGATCAAACTGCAATGTGGCAAAACTAAGAGAATAGTAAGAATATTACTAAATCGTGTTTTTTATTGTAAAAAGGCTACACAGATTATATTCTTGTTTAAGTGGTAAACACATTTCTACAGAAAGCAAGCTCTGTGGCGTATAAAATAACCTCCAACAAATGTATAAATCACAATAGGTGGTTCACTCAAGTAGTTCCTGCCCAGGGTGTTGCACTTTGTGACAGGGACTCCTGCCCCTTCAATCTGGCTACAATCTTGTCATGTTCACAAATCACTGCTGGTTTTAACACTGGCACACCGTTTGTAAACAAGATCTCTTATCTGGGATCCAGTCATTTCAGTGACACGGTGGTCACTGTCAGAGCAATTATGAGCAATAAATGGACTTTAGCAATACAGGTTAAACAGATTATACCTAGCGATGATGGGTGTGGGTTGGTTTACAAGCAGAGGTATCCAAATTATGAATAACAAACAACATTACCAATCCTGGAAAATAGAGGTGAGTGCTCACTGATGTCATCAAGCTAAACAAGTTCTTTGTATATAGCTGCTGATAAACTGAATAAATCAAATAACGTCCTGTTCCAAAACTCTGTGTCAAATCCCTTAACTCGAAGCGAGCAATTTACAAAAGACAACTTTGTGTATCATAAAACAGATGCCATATTAAAATAAAACAATTACACCAGTGCCCCCATGGAAAGCTTGGTTGTTATTTTTTTTATTACACAACTTGACTGTAGTAGGTTATGGGCATGTTCGACTGCTTTGGAAGGTTCGTCAATAAACAAAGGAAATGGCCACTCTTGCTGGAGTTGCTTCCAATCGATGACAGCCATGGCCCATGTTCCAGCACCAGTTCCAGCATTTGACTCGTTCTCCTTACAATTGCATAACAACAATACTGCAGGACGGAGTCGCTCAGGGTTCGCATTTCTACGAATCAACAAGCAATTCCCGGTCTATTCAGGTGCTCAATGGGGCCTGAATGGCAATTCATAAGCTAACAGACATATCTGCAAACACATGGCCCTTGAGGGTGGAGGACAAACGCACAGGATGTAAGTATGGGCAGAGAAAAGCGCTCTGCAATGAGCAAAGCTTAATGCAGGGGCTGGAGTGAACTAGTGACCCAGGCTAACAATGTAATGAGGTTACTGGATTCTACACATCACTCAGATACTTAATGCTGCCGAGGTCTGAGGTCTTTGAGAATTGGATGCTGGAAACAGGGACATTTCATCCCTACGCAAAGCCATATTTGGGGGTATTTTTTCGTTTTGTACAATATGTATCAAATTCATTTATGCAGTGTGTCATGGCAACAGGGAGCCGGTCCATTGCATGGCTTGCTAGGGGTTGCAGCATGAGGGGGGGTGGGGGGGGGGGTTCCCTCTGCCGATATTCCCGGCTTTCTAATACAACCAACCACAGCGTTGTAAAGTAAGCAATAGATATTGCGTAATGTTTAGCTGGCAACCAAACATCCAATGAGTGCTTTTACAAACACTTATTATTCCAATAACTGAAGAAATTCAGGCTTTATCATCATTCCAATCATCAAGTGTGCATGTATGCGCTTGTGTAATTAGATAACAGGAAAGCTCTGAATTTACATGACTCAGGCAATAATCTGATTTCCAAAAATCCCACAGAAGGATGTGACGTAACCCACAAACTTGAAATAATAAAGCATAAGCTGCATATCAGGGTCTCTTCCCAACCATTTGGTGCTTTGTGTAATTCCAGGGTTGCCAGATCCCGCAAGAGAAACAAACAACCAGGTGTATAGAAACATAGTTCACAACAGTTCTGTGTGCATGTGCAGAATCACTGTGTGCAGCTGAAATCACTGTAAATGTAAGAAATCAGATTGCTGAGATGACATCAGATATCTTAATCTGATTTCTAGACCTTAGTCCAATCTAAGAAGCTGGGGTATGGATATATAGGAGCATGGTTATATGGAAACAGCAGTTATCAGTTGTATAAAAGCACTCACTAGCCTACAAACATAAATTGATTAAGTAAAGGATTGAATAAATAGGTTATAAAAGGGGGGAAATCCTTAATTACACAATTTTCCTTACTGCAGATTTTCCCCACTGTCAAAGTTTTTCCTAGTCGCGTTAATCGAGAGAACAAATATACATAAATATCTACCTCCACACTTATAGTGGAGCACATGCTCAAAGTCCTTGTCAAATATTTGTAGACTGGTGTTCAAAACGTCATTATTTGTGTTTAAAAATAATGTAAGTATGGGTATTGGGGGTTGGGGGGGGGGGGGTGAGTGAGTGTCTCCTCACTGTCCATGCTAAAAGACTTTCGAAGAGAAGGGGTGGAAATGGGACAGACGAGGGGATAGGAAGGCGAGACTGAGGGAGCACTATTGTGATGTAAATCGGGAGGCTCATTGTGCTGTTTGTGGCAGGACATTTAATTAGCAGTGGTGCAGCTATGATACTGCCTGTGTGGAATGTAAAGAACGCACTGATGAGGAGAGGCCAAGACAGGGGTGAGTCTGGATGTAAAAACATTTCATATGTAGGCATGTTTTAACCTGTACCTGAAACACTTTTCTCGGCTGCTCTGAGAGCAGAAGACAATTCGTGCCTGGTTTCTGCTTATGAGCCACATGAGAAGATTAATGCGCATCAGCTCATTGTTGCTACAGGTGGTTAAGCAGCACTGAAACTGCAAATAAAACTGTAACGCGCTCTGCCTCTCTCGCCGTGCCCAAGAGCACTGATCACGTGGAATAGGAGCATTCCACTGTTTCCAAGGTCTTGCCCAAACAAAGCCTACACACACCTGTTCGTGAGCACACTTACTAAGGTGATTAAGCGCTGCAGAACGAAAACTAATACAGTGAGGTGTCTGACAGGTTCGAGAGCCGCCCTGCAATACGCAACTCGCATCTACCATGACTGGTGAGCTGGAAAAAAGAGATTTATGGAACAATTCTGTCACAATTTAGCCTCACTTTTGCCTGGACGTGGTCATCCAGAACCTATACTTTTACTTTGATAAGGCATGGCCTGGACCGAACACGAGTCAATTAGAGGGCTGGGATGGGGTGGCTGTTGTAGTGTCAGGGACTGTTCCCCAATAGACAGAACCGACTGCTCGTGACGCCCATCCCAGGTGGCATCTGCCCCCTGAGATTAGCTCTCAGTACAGGTAATTTCGTAAGCCTAAACAGGAGCTTCTCAAACTCCAGCAGAACAAATTGCCGTTCCAAAAGCAGATTTAAAAATGTAAGTCAGTTGCTTATCTAATGTGAAGGAGCAAATGTGGCCAGTTTTTTTAGGAGGTTAACACGATATAAACACTGGTTGTCTAGATATTGTTACTAGATATGTTACTCAAGAAACATCGAGCAAGCGATGCTGCAATTGAAAAATAGCTGCCAATCATCTGCGATTCATCTCTGGTCCATCATTAACAAAAGATGAAGCACTGAATAAACAATAGTTTATAGGTTGTTTTGCAATGTTCTACATCCATACAAGTAGTACATA
This sequence comes from Parotocinclus spilosoma, assembly GCA_033117975.1. Classification (NCBI taxonomy): domain Eukaryota; kingdom Metazoa; phylum Chordata; class Actinopteri; order Siluriformes; family Loricariidae; genus Parotocinclus; species Parotocinclus spilosoma. The sequence goes on along the minus strand of JAVSBV010146170.1, from coordinate 6,831 downwards.
TAATAAATAGGTACTTGTGCCAGAAATTTACCCACTTCCATTTGGTGTTATTTAAGCATTGCTTTCTACAGACATTCTAATATAGTTAGTATTAAATACATAATCTTGTACTAAAATACTGTACTGAAGTCCTTAAATAATCAATCTTGATTTATTTATAACCCCACAGAGAAAATTCACTTATATAACAAACTGAATTACCAGATCATCAACTGATGAATTACAAACTTTAAACACCACTTGGAAAGTTCATGTATATTAGTTTTATTTAACGCTGCATTAGCATCAGCACTAGGGATCTTGAAAATGTGAGGCAATGGTGCTGACAATTTGGAAAGATTATGTTGAGTATTTTAAGTCAGCACAGAATTCTGTGATGTATGCAAATAAATTCAGATATATGAGCTCGACTGACCTGTAGAAAGTAAAAAAGTTACAATCTTCTGATTGCGACCAAATTGTCCCAGAAAAGCACTGGATGGTAACAAAACTGGAAGCCAGGTTTCCTGGGGGACATCAGTCTATGCTTCAGGAGTGTAAGATGAATGATTTGTTTTGGAAATAAACGTGACAGTTTGTTGACAGAAAGAAAGGGTCTAGACAGTTAAACTTGCATTAGCATGTTTCTAGTTTCACACATTTCAAAAACGCTACACTAATTTATTCACAACAATTACTGATTTCAAAGCTTATACCATATGGTAATTAGGTTATAGGGTAGTTATATAATGACTAGCAATAAACATAAAATACTGTGAAACCAGAACGGTCATGTTCTTGTGGTTTTCCTAACTGAATTTAGATCAGAACACTACTTCAGACAATTATGCCTAAATATCATTAACAACCCAAGCCTAATGCATGTAGTACATTTTAAATGCTTCTGAATGAAAATGAGGTTATTACTTTAAAGGATGCACTTACTAACATATTGCAATCTCCAAATGTGGTCCAGTGCAATGCAGAGAACTGGTCCCTAATATTAGCCTAAATGTTCCCATTTTGATTTAATCCACGGATTTATTTCATACTGAGTAACAGGAGAACGTGACTGATGTGACACAGACCATCCAGGTTACAAGATGCAATAAAACCAAAAGCAGTGGCGTCATACATTTACATTTATGTCATGTAGTAGATGCGAAGTGCGAATTACAGATATACAAGCTTCCAATCCAAGCAATTGAGAGTTATGGATCTTGCTCAGGGACCAAAAGTGGCAGCTTGTCAGAGGTGGGATTTAAATCCTTAAAAGTCCAGCACCTTAACCACTAATATACCACAGTACACCTTTAAGTTTACAGAATTTAGCAGACACGACTTACAACTTAACTAACAATGAAATCAATTGTGGGTTAAGGGTGTTGCTTAGGGATCCAACAGTGCTAGGCTTCCACAATCGCAGTTTTAAAGACCGTCTAACAAGACGTACATATTGTACAAGTTTATCGTGGCTACGTGAAGCTAATGTGAAGTGATGTCAAAGATGACTATACACCATATAATGCTTAAGGAATTCTATAAAATAAGACATGGCTCCTTTGATTACGATGTTGATACGGTGGAGTGTGGCAGGGTGAAACAGGTTGCTCTGTGTGGGAGTACTGCTCATATTTAATGAATTAATAATCCAATGTCCTTATATATTTAAATACAGCCAGTAAACAAAGGTCTAAGTTAGAGCTTCAAAATCACGCTTCACAAGGTCATCAACAGGGGCGCGTGGTTACGGACTGGGTCTCTCCCACATGGGCTAAATACAGCTAAAAGTATACACATGTACAGAATGGGACTTGTCATCACAAGCCATATCTGATCCACACACACACACACACGAGAGAGAGAGAGAGAGAGAGAGAGAGAGAGAGCGCGCTAGAGCAGCTGTCTGAGATCTGAGCTGCACGCCAATAAAACCTCACCATAGTGTAGTGTTACTGTACACGCCGCTAACATAAACCCAGAGTTGTAACAGTAGTCAGACAGTTTAACAGAGCCTATGTTGAATCTGATCACGTACACATTAACTGACTATGAGTGAGAGTTTGTCATCTCTCAAGATATTCAGTTGCAGTAAAACTGCAGAAGAAATATCTCGCCTCGTTGTCCCGACTGGCCGAAATACATGCGACGTCCTGCGATTTCTTGAGTGCTGTGCTGCGTTCACACACATAGCAATACTGCAATATGAATGCCAGACATTCTTTATCAAATTAGATTTGATGAATTACAGTGACAGCAGGCAAATCGGGTGGGACCAACCGAAGCAACAAAGCTGAATAGAGTTTGACAATTTGCAACCTCAAGCAAAGCAGCCGTTACCACCATGCTTCTATGTTGTTTCTCACATGAGAAACACTTCTACAATGAATAATACCTGATTGCATCACGCAAAAAAGTTTATTCGCAGTCATCAATGTCAATTAACCCTTTTTCCTCTGCTCTTTATTCAGATCTGGAGCCCATCTTGGAACGCTCTTGGTAAGAGCACCGCCTAAGCTTTGGGAGACACTCTCCCATGTGGCATTCTCTCCCTCAGATGCAGTCAATTACGAGTTTCTGTGATGTCCGAGCCAGCTGGAAGACAATGCAGGAGCTCAGACCCAGGTTACTGCAGCGGTGGTCTAGCAAATTGTCACAGCTCAAGCTTCTTCGTTGGACTGCTACTATTTATTCAAACTGCCCACATATAGAATTCACAACTGCAACTCACTAGAATTCATTTCTAAATTTCTGCTACCGTTTCCTCACCCTAGTGATTAAGATGTATAATCCTATTAGCAGGTCAGATGTAGATGTTTTTCAAACAAGGTTTTGTGTACCAACTTTTTTAGGAGGGATTTCATTCCTTAGATGTTACAACAAAAACAGTTCTAACGACTAAAGTAGCTGCTGTAACGCTCAACAAGAAATTCATGAGAGTGAGAGAACTACACAGCAATCTGAGCCAAGACAGATAAAAAATTCCAACTGTACAGAAATCTCTTACTCAGCATTTCCCCACATATCTCTGCCCTCGAATCTGCCTCTTCATGCCAAGGCTCCACGCGCCAGTCACCACAATCAAGACGACCAAGGAAGTAGCTGAGCTAAAAAAAAAAACAGACTTTTCAAAGCTGGAGGCCAAAGGCCCAAGGGTAGCCCCGGTCTTTCCGTTACTCAGCCTGTATTTGTGTATCAAGTTGCCATGTAAACAAAACGGCTGCTCTGCTCCGACTGGCATGCACTTTTCATTCCTGATCCTTTATTTTCTTAATGCAGGGTGTGTGATTAAATTAAAAGCCAGATTCAAACATGAATCTGATTCAGAATTAGATGGCTTTGTCAAAGCAATCAAATAAAAGGGTTTTGAGCTTGCCCAGAGCTCATATGCTAATACCCTCTTTTGATAACTCAACAATTAGTAACTTTTATTGTCTACGCACATTGGAATGGTGTGTTTTGGATCAATTTTGCACTCACCATTAAACAAAACAAATGAAACTGACAGGGAGTGAGCAAATAAGCAGAGTGTAGGATTGACAAAAACAGGATAAACGACAATACATTTAGGCCATTTAGCAGACGCCATTATCCAGAGCGACTTACATCTGATACAGTCTTACAATCCAAGCAGTTGTGGGTTCAGGTTCTCTCTCAAGGAGGTGGGATTTGAACTCTGGACCTTCTGATCAAGAGGCCAGTACCTTAACCACTAGGCCACCACAGTCCACTATACGAGGATATGACTGTAGTATGGCGTGATGCATTGTAATGAGTCAGCCTTCAAATCCAGATGCTTTACGACATTGTCACGAGTCGGACATTTCTCCTGATATCTTTTGGCATGCAGGTGCTATTTACAGCGGTCTCAACTGCCTCGGACTGACGTTTCTAAACTCGACAATTTGCGCCACTTCACACGTCCTCATTTTTTATGCTCCATGGTACAGCTATTATGCCACTTCTGGCACTGAGAATTGAGAACGCAATTCTTAGATGAACATTAAGTTGCATGGCTTTTACAGAACTGCTCGGGAGTATAAGCGTGACTGTAAATCTGTGGAATTTGCTTATCAAATATAATAATGCTTACCATAATGCCATCATAAGTACATATTTGACAACATTGCTATCATGTCTTTAAACTCCATTAAAGTCCTTTTAAGCAAATGTCCCCATTTTGTGCGTGTATGTGTTTGTTTCATTTAGGACCACATGGGTATTTATGTCCGGTTGTTTCTTGTGTGGTTGCTTCTTCATTTTTAAGTTTGTTATTTTTAAGGCCATATGACACTTAGAAAGAAGTCAAAAGTATTTTTTTTAAAGCTGATGACACATCCGACAAACTGTGCATTAGTCCTGGCAAAGTAACAAGCATCTGACCCCGCCAGTAATTAACCAATTCACCCCAAACTTATAAAAGAGGAAATGCATCAGCACATTTCATTACCAACGCACCCCATGCCATGTGTCTCTACAAACTGTTTAGAGATGCTTTCTGCTCCAGCCGTGCAGAAATCCATGCAACCCAACGCCGTCGGCGCTTCCCAGGAGGCGGCACGCCCTGCCGATCTTACTGACAGGTGGCGACGCTCCTTAACGAGCAGATCAGAGCCATCCTATCACATCGAACGGCTCACAGGAGAGCAAGTCAGAGTGGGCAAAAGAAAGCGTCGCCAGCCTAGCTCTCACGCAGGGCACGCCAATTACCCTAGTTATCATCATGGCTGTCAGAGACACGGTCACTCGCACAAAAAGGGAGATCAATAGAAAGACAGAGTCGACACCTGACCCAGGAGCCACTGTCACGAGAGGCGCTCATTAAGCCACTCTCTGCAGCACAGGTATAACATGAACGACAGAACAGGGCTCGGATGAGCACATTCAAGCCGTCGTCATGAGAAATACAAGCTATAATGGAGAATTTAATATATGCTGGCATTGCTTGTCCAGTCATCTGCAATTATCGGTGAGAAAACTCCTGTCAGTGAGGCTGAGGACAGAATTGGCCATTGGCCATCAACATGTGACTTCACTGTTATTGTTACTCCGTTGTTAATAAACTAATTGGAAATTCCATTTTGACCAACTGCTCACCTTCCACGGTTAAATACTTTAGATTTTAATTCTGTTCTATAGGCACTTTGGAACTTGATGACCCAGGCCCCAAATCTGAAAGAAACAATACGTGTCAAAGTAGAAAAAAAGCAAATACAGCAAACGAGCAAGATTAACAGTGAGACTAAAGCTGGCCCTGAAACGTCACACTCATAGAAGCCTGGTACCTTATTTACAAAAAGCTTAAACACGCAAATCTATGCATAAAATCAAACAGGCGCAAAACTGCCATTTACTGTGCAAATTAAAAGCATTCCTACATGTAATCCAGAGACGTGCAGATACATGGTTACTTTTTTAAGATGTTTCACTAATGCTTGTTCATACAAGGTGCCTACTCATTTGATCAATCTTAATTTTATGGCATATAACAAAATTTAAGCTCAAAAACAAGTTAGGGAAAAAGGCATAATCTTAAAGGGGAAAATAAGAGCCCTGGAGTTTAACATGTATAAACGTGCAATAATAAAAAAAAAATGTGAGGTCACAATATGATATGGGAATTACTGACCACTATAGAGTATAGTTTAAAAGTTTTAGGGCACCATTAGGTTAATCATACCATCGTTTTAGCAATGCAATATTGACCATACAGAATATAGACTTAGGGTTAGTTAGTTATAGACTAGGAAACTATGCCATACTAAAACAAGTTATAGGTTACAGTATTTAGTGCAAATCTCATTACACTTGAGCAATAGCAGCAGCTGGCAGACGCCTATAGAGACTCCTAAAGAAAACTGATCAGGAATGGTCTTTTAGGAACGGGAACAAGGTGAAAAGATATGCTAAGACATGCTAAATTACAATGATTTTTGGCATGATGAATCCAGTATTAATCCAGTATCCAGAATCCAGATGAATCTAGTTTTAAATGTATTCATAAACCGTATGTAATATATGGTTATTATATCATTGCTAAAACAACAAGTCTATAAATCTATGCAAAAGACTTATGCATGGCACTAAGTGAGCAATAATGTAACACCAGCTTCCCTGTATACCGTTATACAGCAGCCTGAATGATCTTATGAATGGAACTTTATTTCTTGAGCATAAACGCTTCCTGCCAAGGAGGACTTTTGCCGAATGGAAGGCAACAACATTTACCGTGTCCACAAGAACAATATTGAATGTGCTGAATATAAAAGCATGCCGTTTAATTGAATATCCAGACACACACACACACACACACACACACACACACACACACGCAAAAAATGTATCAAAGGAATAAGTAACTAAAGATTATATCTAAATGCATGAGATCTGTTTCAGCAGATGGTACACTTACAATTAAAACTAATGGAATGCTATATCATGCTTCTATTTATGTACTGGAAAAAAAAAAAACATCTAAACTAAAGTATTAGGCAAACACAATGTATAAGCTATCCCTGGAGAGGTTCTGCTTTCTTTATTAAAGCCACTATTTTGCAGAAATATAACAGATCATTTTTATTCTACCACAGTTTATTTTGGTCAGGGTCATGGGGGTCCAGAGGCGTGAAACTCCTCTACAGGACAGACCTACACGTGATTTGCATTGATTCAGTGTGTAGTGGTGGCAAATTCAGATTTTGCCTTTTTAACTTACTGAAATGGGCAGCACGGTGGTTCGGTGGGTAGCACCGCTTGCCTCACAGCAAGAAGGTCTCGGGTTCAATCCCAGGGTGGAGCGGCTTGGGTCCTTTCTGTGTGGAGTCTGCATGTCCTCCCCGTGTCTGCGTGGGT
>JAVSBV010146159.1:0-15762 GCA_033117975.1 Parotocinclus spilosoma | reverse complement strand
CTAAAATAACCCCCAAATAACCCCAAAATAACCCCAAAATAACCCAACCCCCTAATATAACCCCAATATAACCCCAAAATAACCAAACCTTTCAAACAATAACCCCAAAATAAACCAACCCCTCAAAAATAATAATAAAAAAATAACCAACCCCCAAATATTACTCTCACAACCCCAAATTACCACAAAAATAACAAATACAAACAAAACCAAACATCACATTAGAAAGACAAAAAATAATTTTCCATAAACAAAAAAGATAAAAATAAAAAGATAATTTGTTTGTTTTTTAAAGCCAAAATGTAGCTTTTATAATAAATTAAACATTTGCTTGTAATTTTACTGCTCATTCAATTGTTAATATTAAACATATTTATCTAATCCTTTATTATTCATGGTAAATTATTTATTTAATTCATTATTAATGTTTAAAACTGCACAGATTTGGTGATTCGTTATTTCAATAAAATTATTTACAATTTCGCTTTGAAGTTCACTTTAGTTCTGCTAATTTCTTTCTTTTAGACGTTTTCTTTTTTCTGTTTTTAGATTAAAGTGCCAGTTAATATTGATTTTTAAACTGAAAGCTCTAAAATAAATTTATTTTATTTTTTTTCCATGTTTGCTCACAATTTTTTAAATTAGTTTTCTTTCTTTTTCTTTCTTTTTTCTCTATATGTTTAATTAAATGTTTGTTGTTTCTTTTATTTTGCTTATCACCTTCTACATTTGCAGTTTTAATAATTACTGCTTAAAATAACTATTTTAATTAAAATAATCATTCAACAAACAAACAAACAAAACCCCAAAATAAATAAATAGAAAATATAAATACTGTGATTGCAATAAAGAAAAATAAAGGACGTACTTTGTACATTTTTGGATCCTTGGCTGGAAAAAGTTATAATGAACAAAAAAATCAAAACGAATAAAAGTGGCTACATGAGCTGCTACATCTTAAACAAAACAAAAAACATCAATCAATAAAAAAAGTAAAAACCCTGGACTAATAAACCTGCAATCTTAAAAAAAAAAAAATTAATTTCATTAATACTTTTTGGTATTTTTTATTTACTTTAATTCTGTTTATTTATCCCTTTATCTTTCCCTCTCTTTCTTTCCTTTTTTCTGAATTACATATTGTTTAGTATTTTTTTTATATATTATTTTTATTTTCTTCCTTCATCCATTAATCCACCACTTTTTAATGTTTTTTCTTCTCTTTTATTAAATCCACACATGCTTTTTATTTTTCTTTTAATTATTTTTAATCCTTTTGTCTTTACTTTTCTTCTTGATTTTTCCTTTCTTTCTTTCTTTCTTTTTGATTATTTTCTTTCTTTCTTTTTCTTTCTTTCTTTCTTTCTTTTCTTTTTCTATCTTTCTTTCTTTTTCTTTCTTTATTTCTTTCTTTTCTTTTTTTATTTCTTTCTTTCTTTTCCTTTTTTTGTCTCTTTCTTTTGTTCTTTCTTTCTTTTCCTTTTTTCTCTTTTTCTTTCTTTCTTTCTTTTTCTTTGTCTTTCTTTCGGTAGTTTAAGCTCTAAAATTGATTTTATATCAGTATTCCACATGCACTCAAAAATTCCTGGCAGATTTCTATGAATCCATCATTCGAGTAATAAAAAATAAAAATAAAAAGGTTTGTGCTTTTTGTTTACAGGCAAAAATACGATCGATTATTCTTACTAATAAAATACTTTTCTTTATGCTTCCGTTTTAAACACATGCTGTTAAAAACTTCCTCATTCTCACTTCTCAAATCTGCAGGACTTTGTTTAAAGGCTTTGCGTTTTTAAACTTTTTAAACTTTTTAAAATCTGCAGAACATGCACAGCATCAGTCTTCCTAATGACAGAAGCAGATTCTACATCAACAAATCTAAAAGCGAATCCTGTAAACACTTTACAAAAAGCTCACAGTTTAAATTAGCAGCAGCTACAAGAAACCGTTTCATTTTTAATTCAATAAAAGAAATAAACCTTTATAGTGGTTATTAATATTTGAATGATGCATAATTAATAATAAAAGTTTTTTAAATAATTATTAATAAACCAGAGGAGGATCAGGAGAGGCACAAAATCTAAAAGTACAGTTAAATAAACAATAATATAATAATTAATAAAAAATAATAAAAATGTGACAGGATATATCAAAAATAAAAATAAAAGTGATAAAGATTATCAAATAAAAGTAAAACATTTTAAGACAACTGGTGCTGGATTAAAAAAAAACAACAAAAAAACAAACAAATATAAAAGTCAACAAAAATTTATAAAATATAAATGTAAAAAAACGGAAGTGTGAAGCTAAAACAGGAAATTTTAAAGAAAAGAAAAGAACAAAAACAAAAAGATCAAAAAGTAAACCAATTAATTAATTTAAAAAATGAATGCAAAAAGAGAAAAAGAAAAGTGGCATATGTTTAAAATCTTTATTTATTTATAAAATAAAGGGAAATGAATTAATAAAAAAAAAAAATTTAATAAATAAAAAAGTGAAAGCATAAGAGAAAGTTTTTTTTTTTTAAAGCCCACATGTAAATACAAACTAAATAAAAAAGAAAACAGAAAAATTGAAAAATGTGACTATAAAATAAATTAAACATAAATTAAAATTGTAACAAAGTAGCGTAAATGTAAAAATAACGAAATGGAAAAATAAAAGAAAAAAATACACTAAATAATAAATGATATATAACATCAAGTAAAGGAAAGAGAAGAATTAATCAATTAAATCAACGGGAAAAGGTTTTGTGCAATAAATTAGGAAATTATATCTATTCTTTACCTTTAATATCTGTTTTTATCTTTTGTTTTTATTGGATTTTTTTTCCTGTTTACATTTTGAAACTCTCCTGATGCCCAAGAGCAGTAAATGAAAATAAAAAGATGGGTGGGGATGATGGGGGTGTTTTTAGTTCCTCATGCTGTAGGCACCTGGTAGCTTTGATCCTCATCCTTGGCTATAAGATTTACACGATGCAGTGCTGCAGGGCTCGGGGGAGGGTTCTGGTTCTGGTTCTGGTTCTGGTTCTGGTTCTGGTTCTCACACATGGGTCTCGATGAAGGAGTGTGTGTGGGTCAGCAGAGGAACCGTTAGAGGAACCGTTGGAGGTGAGATCTCAGGAGCTTCGTCGTGGTTGGAGCTGAAATCACAGACCAGAAAGTGATGATGCTGCTGCTTCCACCGACGGAACGACTCGACCGTCACAACGGCGCCGTCCAAAAGACAATTAATAACGGCCAGCTCCGCCTCTTTAGCCTGAGAGAGAGAGAGAAAACAAAATAAGAGTCACTTCTGCATAAAAGACCCACAGTTTTATATTTAGGATAAGTTTAAAAAACAAGAAACATAAAAATCCTATAAAAACAAATAAATAAAAAAAAAAAGAAAAGAAAAGGAAACAACAAAGAACTGCAGTCGAAAATCTAAATATAAGAATTGAATTCAATGTTAAAAATAAAATGAATTGTTATTAAAACAAGACAAAAAGTAAAAAGAAATGACATAAAGAAGAGACACTGGAAAGAAATACAAAAATAAGAGAATATTAAAATAAATCAAGTAAATATTACAAAGGTGCAAAAGGAAAAGTGAAAGAAAAATCATGTAAAAGTATCCCAATAAATTTGATTAAAAAAAAAGAAAAAGAAGCAAATCAATAAATTAAAAAGAGAGCTTAAGAAAAGGGGAAATCAACAAAGGTAAAAAATAATAATAGTAAAAAAAAGAGAGAAAGCTAAAAATGCAAAAAAGAAAGAAAAAATAGACCAAGTTAAACATTTTTTTTAAAATAAAATAATAATCGTATAAAAAAGACAGAAAGTTTAAATAAAAGTAAGCAAATAAAAAGAGTAATAACAGAAAAGTGAGAATGCAAAAAAATGCAAAACATGAATAAGCAATACAATAAAAAGTAAGAAAATAAAATACAGCTGAACCTGTAAAAAATACGTTTAAAAAAAGAAGCAAATTATAAAAGTGATTTAAAAAAGCAGAACCAGCAAAGAAAAATAAAACTTAATAAGTTAGAAAAATGAAAGAAGAATAAAACTGAAATAAAACATAGGTTGGGTTTTAATCATTGAAATTTTTCTAGATATTTTGATAAATATTCTTCTAAATATTTTATTATCCTATATAATTATGAAATGAAAGAAGCGCTCTCTGATTGGTCGGATTCGGTCGACCCTCGTACCGTCAGCGTGCTGCTCAGGGTCCGGACCCGATGCACTCGCTCGTTGACGGCCGGATCGCTGCAGCGTTTTAGGAACGAACGCCGGAGCTCCTGTTTGGTGGAAGGTCGAAGGTCACCGAGGAGGGAGAGGTTTGCCTGCACCAAAGAACGATGAAGCTCCTCCAGCCCATCAGAAACCTTCCCATCATGCACTGCTTCTACAGGGTGCAGGAGACGAGCCGAGCAACAGAAAGTCAAAAATACACCGATTAAAAAGATTTAATTTAAAAATTCATTTAAAAAAAATGTAACAAATAAAAAAAACAATAAAAAAATAGAAAAATTAGAGCATGAAACAAGAACAAACTGAAAAAAGAAAAGCAAAAAAAAAGGGAAAATGAAAACGGTAAGAGGAAATAAATTAAAAAGAAAAATTAAGTGATAAATTAAGTGACAAAAATGAAAAACACTTAAAAATGAAAAACACTTAAAAATAGAAACAGGAATAAAAATAGAAAATAGAATACCCATAAAAAAAAAAAGGTTTTTAAAAATTGGAAAGAGTAGGAAAATTATTAAATTATTAAAATTAAGTACAAATACATTTTAAGTTCTAAGGGTTGTGTCACTTTTTAAAGTTTATTTACCACATAAGAGGGAAACAAAAAAAGTTTATTTATTTGCGTTTTTGGAAGGAAAAGCAATAAAAACAGAAATAAAAATAAATAAAAAAGCAGTTTAAAATCAGAAATAAAAATGTGAGGCGTCACAAAACTCGAAAGGTAATATTATGTGTTAATAATAATGAATCAATTAAAAAAATCATTTTAAAAAGGTGAATTGAAAATAAATTTTAAAAAATGCAAAAAAGCAAAAGTAAGATCAGTTATACCCTAAAATAAATTATGAAATGTATATCGATAATAAAATGACGTACATATATATATTAAAAAATAATATTAAACTATAAAACTAGTTGATTTTTATGATTCTTTTAAATAAAGAAATCTCCACACCCTCACTGGTCCTATCTCTGTTCTCCTCCTCGGGGTTTCTGGCCCTCTCCTGGCCGTGGCCCCTCGGGAGACTCCTGGCCCTCGCCTCTCGATGCCGTGGAAGACTCTGGCTGCGCTGTGTTTGGGTTCGGCGGTGCACCGGTGCCCCCTGGTCCAGAGGAAACGGTCCGTCCCGTTCCGCTCGGTGCCTCCGGGTGGGCAGCGTGGCCTGCCTCCTGTGTTCGGGAGATAACGAGGCGTCCCCGTCTCCTCCCGGGTCTCCTCCCGGGTCTCCTCCCGGGTCTCCACGGTCCGTCTCCGTCTGCAGGAAGTGGAGACCCGAGCTGGTGAGCGGCGTCTCGATGAGATCCTGCCAGGAGCGGCGCTCCCTGTGACCGGACCTGCAGCTGGACGACTGGGTGCTGCCCGAGCCGCCCCCGTCTCCTCCTTCGGCCGAGGACTGGGAGTAGGTGGACTCGCTGGAGAAGTGGCGTCCGTGCTTCTGCTCCGGGAACGGGCTCGATGAGCCGACCTGCCACGGGAACATCTGGTTAAGGAGGGAAACGTCACGTCTGGGGAGCCCAAACGGGAAGGCGTGGAGTCAGAGGGACGAGGCGGGACCCACCGACGTGGTGCAGTGGAAGGTCTCCGAACGGGACACGGGTTCCTCGTGTTTGAGGGTCGAGGAGCCGTCGTGCTCCTCCTGATCGCTCTCGCTCCAGTAATCTACGATCAGCATCATCAGTAATCAATACGTTTGATCGGAACTTCACTTGAACGGCCTAGAGGTGTCTTACCCTCGTCCATCTTTGGCACTTTATCGCTGGGTGAGTAACCGATAGCCGCCAGGCCGAGTCTGTTCATCCATCTAAAACAAAAAAACATCATCCGTAACCGTAGACAGGTTACAAACCATCTCTAAAGAGTTTCAGAACCTCTAAGCAGCTAAAGGTCTCTCTCAGGTCACATAATGAACCCGTGTTAGAACCAGTGCTGCTTGGGCGCGTTTATTACTTTCTACAGTTCATTACTTTCGAGCGTTTCTCGTGTTGACAGGGTTCGAGGCGGTGGGGATTCGAACCCGTGCCCTTGCGCTCGTGCCTCTGGTTAAAGGGGAACTCGAGCCGTACCTGTTCATTTCTTCCAAACAATCCGTGGCGAAGAAGAAGCTCTTGATTTTGGCGTGACACGCTTTGAAGGCACTGAAAGAGACGAGTGATGTCACACCAAACCGGATTGAACCCGATTTGTTCTTTAATCTGATGCCAGGTTAATTATACTTATTGATTTCTTATTGATTATTGATTGGATCTATAGATCCAAACGCACAATTTCCGTCTGCATTCGATGGCTCGGTCGATCCTGAACTCGGGTAAGCTGATGAAACCCTCGGCCTTCTCGTCCTGCACAGAGAAACCGGCAGTCAGTAATCAAAACAAGAAACTTATTTACTTTTTAATCTCATAGAAATCAATATTGTTTCATAATTCTAACATTGTGCATCCTCTGCAGAAACAAACGTAATTATGATAGATATTATAATCATTATTATTATTAATTATATTATTATTATTATTATTATTATTATTATTATACTGATATTATTGTTTTTGTTATTACTACTAATATATCACTTATTATTGTTATTATTATTTGTATTAAAATTAATATAAAAATTATTATTATTATAATAATATATTATAATTATTATGTATTATATATAATATATGTGTTATTATTGTTATTATTATTTTATTTTTATATTATTATTATTATTATTATTTTTTTTTTTTTATTCTTTATTATTATTATTGTTTGTTGTTGTTGTATTAATATTTGTATTATTATTATTTTTTTTTAAAATTATTATTATTATTTTTCTTAAAATTATTATTAATAGCATTATTATTATTTTTTAAATGTATAATTTTTTTTCTCATAATTATTATTAATAGCATGATTATTATTATATAAAACATTATTATATAATTTATATATTAATTTATTAATAAATTAATATATATGGCATCTTATATTTATATTTATATATATATAAGTATTATGTTTATTATTAATATTATTATATATTTTATTATAATTATTATTAATACCATTATTATTATTATTTTATTGCTATTGATGTATTAATATTTGTATTATTATTATTATTATTATTATTATTTATTCTTCTTATAAGTATTATTAATAGCATTATTATTATTTTTAAAAAATATTATTATTTTTTCTTATATTTATTATTAATAGCATTATTATTATTTAAAAAAATATTATTATTATTTATTTTTCTTATAATTATTATTAATAGCATTATTATTATTAAAAAATGTATTATTATTATTATTATTTATTTTTCTTATAACTATTATTAATAACATTAATATTATTTTTTAAATGTATTATTATTATTATTATTTTTCTTATAATTATTATTAATAGCATTATTATTTAAAAAATGTATTATTATTATTATTATTACTATTATTATTTAGTAAGGTGTTAATCAGGAGCTCACATTTTGGTTGATGTACCAGTACAGAGACGAGTCTTTCAGAATGAACCAGCATTTCTTCCACTTTTGGGTGAAGTAACCTTTGGCATCTTTTTTCTTCCACAACCATCCTTCACAGTCACCGTGCCCCAGGTCCTTACAGGAGATTTTCCTCCGACTGCCGCTGCTCAGGGATCCTAAAAAAATCAATCAATCAATCAATCAATCAATCAATCGATATAAAAGTGACAGTAGAGCACTAAAACTGCACAGCATGAACACAGCATTCATCCGTTCATAAGGCTCTCTAAGATGGACCAGTCTTACCTTTCGTTCTCTTTTTTGTTTTTGTTCTTAATGATGTATACTGCACCGACTGTAGAGTTCAAAAAAATAAAATTGGACTAAGGTCACGGGGTACAAAAAAAGCCAAACCAGCTGTGTAACTCTGGAGTGGAACCGTACCTTCCTCAGGGTTCCTCCTGGCAGCTCCAATAAAGAGGCAGCAATCCTGCACAAAGCATCTCTAGTTACAAACACAAACGACACAAAACCCCGCACATCTGAGCGACGTGTTCAAAACTATGTGGACGCCCTGTGTAATCTCACCTCTCTGGTTCTGCCCGGAGCGTGTCGCCCGGCCTCTGCTGCCGAGGAAAGAAATCAGAAAGCGTCCTGTCACAATTATGACTCAGCAAGTGCAAACAATTCTGTCATCACGCTGTGATTAATCGCTCAAACAACCAGCAGTGACCAAGCTCGCGTCCAGAGCTTCCTGCTTGGTTCTGTTTGGGGTATAATGCTCCTCCCGTGCTACTAAAATCACAGCAAAACGTCAAAATGTTTGATCCTGGGTCGGATCAGCTCCACAAGAGACCTCCAGGTACTACGTTTCCCACAATGCACCTGCGTCTTTCTGAATAAGCTGCAGCACCTAATACTTTCAGTCAGAGCAGAGAAGTTACTGACAGCTCCTGCTGTTACAGCTTTATGTTTCAACCACTTACACTCCAAAAGTATTAGACCACCAAAGCAAAGTCATCCATTAAGCGACGTTTATGCCGCTCTTTCCTCCACTTACAAAATCAACAAGGCGTCGGTTTTTACTTTCATCACAACACCTCCTGATGTTCTGCGAGCCTGACGTGTCCAGGCAGGACTCTCGTTACAGCAGAGCTCTCAGGGAGTTCCACGTGATCATGCGATCAGACTCTTCTCTCGACCCGTTGTTTTTTTTTTCTTATCGCACCACGTTTCTAGACCCCCCCCCCCAGCCCCCGCCCCCGGCATCCGTGTGATCGTCCTTACGCTTCCGTCAGGCGCCGGGTCTGTTCGATGGAGAAGGTGAGCTCCTGTAACTCCCGCTGTGGCTCTTTTTATAGCAGACACGCCGGAGTACAGGTTAAAAAACAACGAAATAATTTGAAGTACTACAAATAAATGAAAAATGAGAAAGAACCACAAGGTGGATTCCAAGGAAAAGAGCGGCGAAAAAAACGTCGCTCCTTGTTCTTGCTCTTGGGGGCACCCCTGGTCGGCGTCACATGGTCTGAGCACCCGATACAAGGATCGCCGTGACTCAGGATCCTATTTGAAGGCCCCGGGAAAGATACGGTGCCCAGTGACATCCTGGCATCATGATAAGCCCAGATGTTTCTGGTGCCAAGCCCTTAGTTTCAGAGTCCACGACCCTTACTAGTACACACTTTAAAGTGCGTTTACGCCTTGACAGAAGGTCCAGAGTCTCAGGGTTCCTTGGGGTAGCGACTGGGTCTGTTAAAGAAGATCTAGAATTAGGATTAAGGCTTATTATAGACCAGTTATCTTGCTGGTTCCATGGCACCACTGCCCTTTGGACTTCGGACAGTGCTCCTAGCCAGAAGATCCTCAGTCTCAGTGCCCCTCTGGGTAGGGGCTGTTGGGTCGTACCAAGTGATGCCCTCACTATCGTCGTCCTTACATTGATTCGATGGAAACAGATTCGATTAGGGATTGAAGAGTTGGAAAAATCAGGAGGCGTTCTAAAAGACTCACATGATAAAGTGGCATGGTGATGTTCTCGGGCAGCGGGAAGGCCAGGCTGGTCGAGGGCACGGCACCGTCCGGTCTCAGAGCCGAGCCGAGTAACGAAGGGCTGATGGGAAAGCCCGGACTGGATGGATTCCGGCTCTTCCTGCGTGTATGGCGACCCGCGCCCCGTTTCGTTTCTTTAGAGCCTTCGGGTTTCTCCTGGACCATCAGGATCTTCTCCTCGGTCAGGAAGTGAAAGAGAGACGAGTCTGAATCTGAGGACGGAAATAAGCAAGGTTGATTGAATAAAATGACTGAATTTGCATTCTAGCCTTGTCCGATTTTGAGCCGCACGATCCACGATTGATTAGAACATTTTACGTTTACGTTAGGCGCGCAACGTCTCTTAAGAAGACCCTGAACTTCAGGGTTCACAAACTTATTCCTATATGCTTAAATCAACGCTTTGATGTTTAGGCTCCAGACGAAGGTGTAAGAATAATCTCACAGCTCATCACGGGTCCGATTGAAAGCGGATCGGATTCCGGGTAGGGTGGGGCCGGCGAACGCTTCCCGAGGCCATCGGGAGGCGCTGCGTCTAATTTTATTCGTGAGTGTGTGTGTGTGCGTGTGTGTGTGTGTGTGAGACGAGAGCTGAACGAGAGGGATCTGCAAATCTGATCTTTAAGGCACCTTGCAGTTTGGGAAGGATGTTGAATCTGTAGGGTTGGGGCATTAAGGACTGGGCACGTGCCAACTTCAGACCTGCAGACCAGCACTGAGAACCAGGGACCTGCCCTGAGGGACATATCCTCTGGTGCCAGCAACCCAGACCTGGTGGATGCCCTGGCACTATAACGTGTCATGCTCCATGATCTCCATGTTTGGACCTGCCCACCTGGCACCACAGGACTGGGTCGTTGGCACGCTCGCTCATGAAGGTTTGAGTTTGTTTGAAGGATGGGTTTCTGAATCTCAGTGCTCCTCAGACTGCAGGCCGGGTCTGTGTGTGACAAATGGACGGACCGGGCACCAGGATGGCCCTGACCTCCACGATGACCATGGTGGGCGATTTTTAGGAAGGAAGACGCACCTCGGCTGCCCCTTTTGCGCACGTCGGGCTCCTTCGCTTCGGCCATCCAGTGGAGATCTTGGTACAGTGGTCTGAGGTCCCCTGGAAAATCCAACGAGCAGGTCAGGTGTGGAGGGGTTGGAGTGGGGTTCAGGGCCAGGACAGGGAGGTGCTTGTGCCATTTAGGAGCAGGAAAAACGTGAGCTTGAAATGGTTTTATTACAATAGACAAGACCGACGAGCAATCAGACGGAGACAGTGGGAAGGAAAAAGCCTCTCCAGAACCTCCACAGATTCCTAGATCCACTCTTATGGATTGTCTTCTTCAGCTCAGGACAGGAAGATCTAACCACGCTCCAGACCTTTTAAGACTCCAGGTCGTAGCTCATCGTTTAGACCCTCGAAATGTTACGAAATATGAGGTGGAACCTCAGAACCATGGAAATCTGGATAGAACCTGGTAGTGGCCCGACCCAACTCAAAACCTCATCTATTTTAGATTCTAAATCTAAATTATTCCTCAGAGCTTTTTATTTTATATTAGGAGGACCATTAGGAGGTCAGAACCACATGGAAGATCTGAATTAAGACTTGCTTGGCATGCAGACTTGTTGGACCAGGACAGGACGTTCCCTTAGTGAGAACAATCCAAGAAGAAAGGCGCTCTTACCATGACTCTGGGTTTTGTCTCTCCTACGCACCCCTGTGGATCTCCCTTCGCCCTCCATCAGAGGGCAGTACTTGCCGCTCTCCTGATCGAGGTAGAAGTTGGAAGTGGATTTGACCATGCCGTACTTGCTGAGGTCGTCGCAGGAGACGATACCAACGTCGTCCCTGAAATGCACGGTTTGGAAGCACCTGAATTAGTAAGCGCCTTTGAGATGAAGTGGGATGCTGAAGAACAATTCACGGCCACGTTAACGTTTGGTTTCACGAAGCTCACCTGGTGGCGTACAGCCCCGACGCCGGAGACACGACGAAGACGTCCCGCGTGCCCGATCCGTCCAGCTTGGACGATAAAGTTGTGTCAGTCGTGGCGTCGCCGTTAGGGCTGGTGGGAACGGGCTACGGATCAAAAGAGGAACACGCTTTGATCCCTGTAAACGCTGGGCACGGGCATAGGGTGGCACGGGCAGGATCCTTGTCTCTCTGTGGCACTGCTGAACATGTCTGAGCCAAACAGAGGGCAACCCTCGAGACTTAAATGTGGGTTCAGTCCATGTTATGGGCAGTAAAATCACACGGCTGGTTTGTTTCGATTCAGAATAAACGAGCTGTGAGACAAAGCGAGTCTGTAAAAACAGTCTTTAGCTTATTAAGCGGACGTCTGAACGTCTGAACGTCTGAACGAGCTCTGGCAGGAAGATTACACGCTGCACTCAACGGAAAGAGAGAGAAAAACAACGGTTTAAAATCCCCCTAATAACCTCAAATCCAAACCCTGAGATCAGACAGGAAAGAGAAGAAATGGGAATCAGGACGGAAGGAAAGACCAAGCTGGCATCATCTCATATCTACGTCGTTCATGAAGCTCTCCTACAGCTCCAGTGGTTAGGAAAAGTCACAACGTATGATGGTTCCATTAAAACCAGGGAGCTGTACTGGAAAAATAAATAATAATAATAATAATCATAATAATAATAAGCATAATAATCATCATCATCATGGGATATAAAATAAAATAATGACATGAATAATAATAACTAGCGAAAATATGATAAAATTAGGGTTAATATTATTATGAGTATTAGTAGTAGTAATAGAAGCAACAACAACAACAAGTATGGATAAAAAATATATATATATATAACAAATAACAAATAATAAAATAATAATAATAATGTGATTAATATAAAAGTATGAATAATAACTAGCAATAACATGAATGAAATTATTATTATTATTACAATTATTATTTTTTAAAAATTATTATTATGGTTGTTTTCATTATTATTTATTATTATTTATTATTATAAATCTTTTTTATAAATTGTTTTTTATATTATTATTATTATTATTATTATTATTATTATTATTATTAATAGTAATATTAAGTAAGCAACAGAAACAACAATCATAATAATAATAATAAAAAATGTTAAAAAAATACTCATTATTATTATTATTCATTCATTTATTATTATTATTATTGTTTTTTATTATTATTATTATTATTTATTTGTTTTCTATTTATTATTCCGTTTTATTTTTTTTAATTACTATTATTATTTTATTTTATTTTACATTTTTAAAGTTATTATTTTTTTATTATTATTATTATTATTATTATTAGCATCATCATCATTATTATTATTATTATTATTATTATTATTATTAATATTTTGTATTTATTATTCTTTTAAATTTTATTATATTTTTATTATTATTTTATTTTATTTTACATTTTTAAAATTCTTCTTCTTCTTCTTATTATTATTACCTAACAATGCCATTATACTAAACTTTTTAACACTTTTTAAACCAGGTAGCGGTTTAACCTTTAGAGGTCGCTGTTTAAGTTCAGTTTTTTTCCCGATGATGTTGCAAATTGGTAACTAACCCAGGAGAGTCACTGGTTTTACTGGAAAGGGCGTACCCCATTTTATAATATGAACAAACAAGAAAACAGCCGACTGTGCACATTCAGATCTTAGAGGATTCGGGATCTGGTGCACAGGCACGACTTTTACAGTTACAGCATCAACTAATAATAATAATAATAATAATAATAATCATAATAATAATCATAATAATAATAATAATAATAATAATAATAATAATAATAATAGTAATGATCATAATAATAATCCTCTATGTTTGTAGCAGATGAAGCCACATGAGTGAGCAGGCAGATGAGAAAGGTCGAGAGAGCCAGAGCGCGAGAGTTGCGCTTGCGAGCATGTTGCATGAAAATGAATTAGACTAATGCGGTTCTAAAAATAGCAGCTCAGGGCTCCCCGAGGAACGAGCCTCCAGTCGTACAGCCGTCCAACATCGACCTCAGCCAGCACGGAGCATCACGGCCCTCCATCTGCTCTCCACCGGCGCTTATACTACCAGCTTCGAATATCAATCATCAATATCAATCAATTCATATCCATTTCAATATATATAAATAAGCTCTCAGCGATCATGGGGCACAGCTGGCAAACTCCAGGTCCTGTGGCACCTGGAAGTAAATGCGACATGCCCTGGAAATGCCAGTTACGAGTCTGTAGACGTTGTGAGGACCAGGATCCATCAGGATGGACTGGACGTTCATTTGAAGTGGGGTGAAGGTACCTGCATGGCGAGAGGTTTCCACCGTACGTTCTTGAGCAGGGCCGGAGTCGAGCTCAGGGTGTTCTGCGGTCTCTTCTTCAGGGTGAGCGTGACGCCGCTGGGATCTTCACGCAGAGCGTTCACCAGGTTCTTCAGCTGCCATCCGACCTAAAGCAGAGCACGAGGTCATCCCTTAACGAGCTCACGGTTAAGTTCTGAGGAGATCTTTAACGTGAGATCGACTTCAGGAGGTCATGGACGTTCTCACCACAGTCTGGTGGTTGACCCGGATCACCTCGTCTCCAGCGTGGATCTTCTTGCACTGATCGGCAGGAGACTGAGGCACAGGGCACAGGGCGGGATTAGAAGGGAAGCTCGTGCTTACATACGTTACGCAGAGAAACAAACGGACTACAATCTGTGACTCCAGAACTACAAAGACCAGCTTTATTCTAAAAGGTGCTGCTCGTTTATTTCATTCCATCCCACTGGGATAAAAGGCTGCACTTTAGGAGACACTTGGCACGTGTGCCCCCGGACGAGGTCGTCCACTCATGAAACTCATCAAAAGCAACGCGCAGCTTCGTCTCCTAGGTAACTGAGGCGGTTACATAGCAACGGGAGGCAGAGTCTGAGCTCTAACGAGCTTCGGCGCTGGAGTTTCTGCCCTGGGCGTGAGCGTTCTGGGGGACTCCCTCTTTCGGACTCACAGGGGTTCGAACAAGGTGGGCCGGGGATGAGAAAAAGTTTGTGAACCCCGGGGGAATCCCTTCGCCCATCCTCATGATACGTTAAAACATTTTACATAGACTTTAAGGCACGTTACAATCGATTTTACTGCACAGATTAGATTTCTTTTACATTTTATCCCCATCTTTTTTTTACCTCATCAGGATCATGGGGTCGGGGTGGGAGTTTAGAATAATTCTATTGCCAATTGAGCTTTCTAAAATCCATAACAACAACTGGGTGCATGCACATGAATGCCCTGGATGGTGCCAGTCCATGCCAGGGCCAGCACGGACTGCTGCAGATCCCCCGGCCAGCCTGTCCTCCCTCAGACATAGCCTGTCCTGTCATAGACTATGATTTTTGAGTTTCCCGTTTGATATGACCAAGCAGGAGGGTGGCATTAAAGGATGTACCCATCCAACATGCCCTCGATTATGACTGCTGTACAGGTGTGCCACCTTTAATGAGGTACACATGCATGTGCTTACATTTTCGGTCGTTCCCGTGATCACATGAAGGCCGTCGTACGTTGACTTGATGTACATCCCCTGGTTATAACATATAAAATATATACAATATAAAATGTCAAATACGAAGCAGGACACGTACAGGCTGATGATGACTCCGAACACATACCAGTCCCTCACTGGGCTGGACGTTGGCGAGATGGACGACCTCCAGGTGGGCCGACTGGGACACTGACGAGTCTGAAGACAGTGAGATGATGTGGTCACATATTCCGGATAAAGTTTTACACTGCACAGAGAGAAAGAGACAGTATGAAGAGCCCAAATCTTACAAAGTGGACTCTAAAACACTCTAAAGGACTCTAAAACTCTAAAAGTTGGGACACTAAACAAATAAATAAAAACTGAATGTAATGATGTGGAGACGGCAAATGTCAATATTTTATTGGTAATAGAACATAGATGACAGATCAAAAGTTGAATCTGAGTAAATGTAACATTTTAAAGGAAAAATATGTTGCTTCAAAATTTCACAGTGT
>JAVSBV010146148.1:0-15765 GCA_033117975.1 Parotocinclus spilosoma | reverse complement strand
ATAATTATTATTATTATTATTAGTATTATTATTATTATTATTGCTGTTCTTCTTCTTATAATAATAATAATAATAATAATAATAATAATAATAATAATAATAATTATTATTATTATTATTATTATTATAATCACTTTTATTATTATTATTATTATTATTATTATTGCTGTTATTCTTCTTATAATAATAATAATTATTATTATTATTATTATTAGTATTATTATTATTATTGCTGTTCTTCTTCTTATAATAATAATAATAATAATAATAATTATTATTATTATTATTATTATTATTATTATTATCACTTTTATTATTATTATTATTATTATTATTGCTGTTATTCTTCTTATAATAATAATAATAATAATAATAATAATAATTATTATTATTATTATTGCCACGCAGCCCTCAGTCCTTTGAAACACTCCAGAAATGTTTTTCTTTTGCATGTTTGCTATAAGAATATTTATTGTTGTCACTGTGGGAAATTGTTGGCTTGGCCTCCGTAGGATATTCTCATCTCGAGCTGTGTGTGCTCTTAAGCCTGAGTTATGTAAATGGTTCTAGAGTTCTACAGAAAGAAAGCGAGGCTTGGGGTCGGGGAAGAAAAACTGATTTAGCTGAGAAACAGAAAGAACTCTTCTCAGCGGGCACGAATTGTAAGAGGGCACTCGCTGGCCTATGGCTCTCGTCCTTTAGCGGGGGACGTTTCTTTTGCACCGTGCTGATTTGAAGCTCAGAATTTGGCACAAGCAGCACCATTTAAAGAACTAAATAACAGGTGGAAGGACGTGTGGATGGACAGTAAGACTTGGCTAAGTCTTATGGACCTTCAGTCCTTCAACAATACAACGCATCATGCCATGAGGAACATAAGGAACATACCACCCCCTGTCCTCAAGCATGGTAATGAAATGATGTAGCTCTGAAGGACAAACGATGTCCAACCTGTTACTAGATGAGCGTCTCTAACAAAGTGGCCACCCAGTGTATATTTGCATCAGTGTTCTTATTGTGAGGGCAAAACCGATGATCTGTCAGCACGTCCGGAACCACAGACCAATTCCTAAAAACCTAAGCAAAGACAGAAGAGGCGTTTAAATGACAGGGATTTGAAGCGAGCAGGAGCATGAGATTAAAGGGACTTTGGGAGGGACTGCCTTTTAGTTACGCTGTAGTCGGGTGGACCCTCTCTAAATTAAAGCCCAAGCTTTATCGGTGCCGCATTTTGGCGACGTTAACGAGCGCCTAGTGCCACTGTTTTGATTTCTAACATCTCTATGTGTTAATACGGCACCTACAGTGCAAAAAATCCATTTTCAAAAACTAGATAATATGTATAAAAATTAGATCTAAACGCTTATATTAAGCAAATAAATCTGCCAATTAGGGTAAGCAATTTTTACTTGGTAATTTTTCTTAAAATAAGCAGTATTAGCTAGGCCTTTGCTTTGCACTTAAATGTCTTAGAACTAGTAAGAAAATGTGCAATTAAAGCATTTTAAACTCAATAAAAGCCTAAATCATTTTCCAAAAACTAGACAAAATGTATAAAATATGAGATGAAAATGCTGATATTAAGCAAAAATAAATAAATGCCAATGAGGTAAGCAATTATGACTTATTTTAAGAAATCTTACTAGGTCTTTGCTTTGCACTTATCTGTGTGGGCTGGTGAGGGAAGACAGAATCCTATCATTTCTGTACATTTTATGACCAGGACCGATGACCAGAAATATTTGTTCATACCACTGTAAACGATGATGCATAAAACATGACAAATAAAGACTGTTTAATTTTTTTTTGCCCCAGCTCAAAATCCTTGAAGTAAGATTGCATAAGTGTAGACTAGGTCTTGAATTAAGTGAAAATCCCTTATTGTGTATCTTAAATTTGGATATACAAATCAGAATAACTTTGCAAATGACTTTTTGTGCTCATTTTAAGTTAAAATTACCTAAAATAAGGTGAAACTTCTAAGTAAGACTGAATAAGGTAATTGCTCTTACAAAAAGCAAAACAATCTTACTCTTGATTTTTGCAGTGAGAAGGAATTTTAATTTATGAATCTATGAATTTTTCGCAATAAAAATTTTAAACAGTATCAGTATCAGTACCAGTATCAGTACGTAGGCTTACACGCTACAACACACGTTTTAATTTATTTTGCTTATTAAATTCGCCTTCCTACAAGTCTTAACTTATTTTAATTCCTCCCCCCCTATTTAATAGCTATATTTGTGCGCTATAAAAACGCTTCTTATAAACGCTTTGTCAGACAACGACTTCGAAATGCACTAAATACCAATTCATAAGGTTTTTTTTCAACCAGTAGAGGACAACATTTTCTACTTTGTCAGCAGATATAAGTCCATATGAGCAACTTTGGACCTCCTTTTGCATTCAGAACTCACTTCATTATTCTTGAAGTATATTCTGTAACGTGAGATAAACAGCATAGCACACAGCTGCTGCACATTTGTCAGCAGATATCAGACCAAACGAGCACACTTGGGATGTAGAATATGGAGCTCCCGTTCCATCTCAATGTGATCGTGTTCTCAATGTTTGATCTGACACGTTCAAGAAACCAGTGTAAGATGACTTGAGCTTTGTGGTTTGGTTTCATAAATTTAGAACAGGCAACATTTTTCAAATCTCCCATTGTCCCATTTGGAAACTGTAGCTCTAGTTGGATATTCTTAGCTGACAGAAGCTGTAGCAAGTCTTTTGTTTTTCTTTGTTCATTTCCTCTTATTTTTATTCTTTTGCACTTTTGTACACTTTCTGTGTGCACTATGTTGCCTTTGCTGCTGAAATCTGTGAATTTCCCCATTGTGGGACTATTAAATGATTACCTTGTCTTATCGGCTTTAACATTCGACATGTTGTGCATTCAAAGATGTTCTTCTGCATACCTTGGTTGTACCTAGTTGTTATTAGAGTTACTGTTACATTTCTATCAGCCCTAACCTGTCTGGCCAGTCTCCTTCAACCTCTAGCATCAACAAGGCATTTTTGCCCTGAAAACATCTCCTTTCTGATGTTTGGCTTGTACTCTTGGACAATTGTCTTGAAGATTTCAATACTGGTAATGCATGAAAAGGTGAAGTTGGCACCAAGGTTAGAACAGAGTTTTTTATTAAGGCTGTAGGAAAGTTGAAGTAAGGTACAAGTTGGTTAAAGGAGATATATATTTCAAATATAACAAATATTTCAGTTTAATTGAAAAATCCCCAAGAGCACCAAAATGTGTGGCACTATTAACGGCTTACCTAAACTGGACTGTCCCATGAAACTTTATGACTGAGCCTAACAAATACTGATAACGGAAACAATCTACAGCAAATGGGAAGTACTTAAATGACATTACGGCTGATATTGGTCTGTCTGTGCATTCTGCAGCAAAAAAATAAGTGTGGTGTGTTCAAATTCATTTATACCTTAATTTTGCATAACCAGAAGTTTAGGCCAGAGATTTTTGAGACACTACGTAGTTGATGATTAAGAAAACAATGATATGTGAATGATGTAAAGATCATCTGAGATAGACTGTGGGAGATTTGACATATGAATATTGAGATGATTAGAAATTATTTATTCTTATTCTATTATTCTTAGTTACATTAAAGCACAGATGAACTGAGAATGTGTACTCAAATACGTAGAAATGGTGTGAAGTCAGCGTTCTAAAGAACACAATAGTGTTGTCATTTAACTGTAACAGGATACTGGAAATTAATGTAAAAGAGTGCATGAAGAGAGATTAAAGGGGGGTACCTTCCAGAAGAATAAGGCATATGTCCTGGAGTTATATTATATTATTGTAATAATATGTTATGTTATGATATGTTATATTATTGGTGTTATTTAAAAACAGGACTGTGTTAGAATCAGAGATAATGGCAAAAGATTAAACAGAGTGAGTAAGTTTTTTCTAGGCTACCCAAGGAGATTGGGTCTCTTTTGAGTCTATTTCCTCCCACATTTCTCCTTATAACGTATAGAGAGTTTCTCCTTTAAACTGTGTTCCAGGCTTACTCAGTTAGGGTTGTGGGTCAAGATATTTTTAAAGCTGTTTTGAGACAATTCTCAAAGTAAACAAATATATAGAAAAAATACAGAATCAAATAATGTTTAATACACATGATGTAAATTAGTCAAAAGTCCTAATGCCATATACTAAAACAAGTATAACGACTTTAGTATAAGTTTGGCTAGAACAATGCTAGAGCATTTTATAAGTCTTTGTCACAAACATACATTTTGCAATCTTGTGTACATACTGGACTAGATGTGTTGTTTGTATAATTCATAATTATTTGAAATGGATTTCCCAAACAGAAGATTCATAGTTTTTGTTGTCAATTTGAATTCACATCAATAGTTAAATCAAGAATCAGGCTAAAAGTTTGCCTCTTGCAAACTGGGTTAATCCATTGCACAACTAAATATTCCCAATTCATACGAAGATTTCCAGTCCCTAATCCACCACTAGCCCACAGCCAAGATGCTGAATGCAGACCCATTTCAGACTTTGAGAGTAAGCTCACGCAGATACCACAGAACCGGTCGCATTGTTGAAAATGTAATTTTATGTGTGATCGCTGAAGGGAAAACTCATAATGCGGTTATTTACGTCCTGGTGATGGAACGTGGAGTAGAAAGCAGGGCAGCTCTGCATGGGACTACATAAACCGCAGTATTTTCGGGCACCGGTAAGGACACCTAAAACGATGCGAGGGGAAACAAAGACTGTGAATACTACCGAAATAGACATTTATTGATTTATGGATGATCTGTACCAGCAGGATATGAAAGTGCCTGTCCAGTTTTTTCTTAAAGTGAGTAACTTTTTTTCTGTGTTCATGTCTGTTTAACGAATGTTTAAATAGATGACACATTGAATTGCGTTTATATTTTAATGAAACAACAAACAAAAACTAAGCACTGTGACTAAGATCAAGACTGGAGTAAACGTCCAGATGACTGTATCTTACTGAAAAATCATTTTCGGTGCATTATCCAGTTAATCAATTAGCCAATTAAGCAATCATTTGATGGCAGTGTGGATCAAAACAACACATGCTGATGATAATGATTGCTAAGCATGTGGGAAGGTTGCAATAATATACTGCTCACAAAAATAGAAATATGAAAAATCCCCTAATGAATTATTCACTAATTTTTGTGAGCAGTGTAGTTTATGCTTCCTATAACTTCAAATGCACTCATGAATTTGTTAATCTCGTTTTAGAGTCATAGATAAATACAGTCACCAGCCACTTTATTAAGTACACCTTCCTAGTACCAGGTTGGACCAGCTTTTGCCTTCAGGACTGCCATAATGCTTCATGGCATTGAGATGACAAAGTCTCAGGTGTGATTGGGGAGCAAGTGTGTTAGATTTGGTGTTATCACTTTCACATGTTCTAATACTGGTCACTGGAAGTTCAACATGGTACCTCATAGAAAAGAACTCTCTGAGGATATGAAAAAGAGTTGTTGCTCTAGATAAAGATTGCACTCAGAACAGGCCTTACGGTGTAGCCAATCTGCTTCAAGATTTACAACCACTAAAATCACGGTCTTCCCCATTCAATTTCAGTAGGTCATCTTGACCATGTCTACATGGTCAAGTGTGTAAGGAGTATGAGAAGGGCCTCAAAGTATTTGTGGACAAGCAAATTACCTTAAATTTAGTGTAGTTGTGTGCATTCAATGGTAGGCTAAACTGAGTTATGGGGGAAAGGCCCATATGAATAAAAATTGTATATGTGCTCATGTTATATTGAAAAAAGGCATGCCTTATCCTGTTTCTTTTGCTGAGCCATTGTGATGCAATAGATAGAAGAACAACTGTGTGAAATAGAAACCGGTCCTACAGTTGCTATTTTGATAGAAGTGTTCAGGGACATAGATTGGGTTTTGGAGATTTCTTTTGCTTAGGATTTTTCAGACAGGACGCAATACTTCCCTACATAGACGGAAGATAGTAGTAACCATTGTTGTTTGTAGTACTCAAACTTGGGTAACTTGGAAGTTGCATCACAGGATGGCATCTTAAGAATTTAATTAAATTTTTCATTTTGTAGTTATTAAATGTGGTAGTTTTACATAAAATCTGAAACTACCATTTCTAATAAATAATGTCCCTATTTCTGGCTGTCCATGTTTCTTGCAAATACAATTAGAATAGCATTAAAATTAAGGCTTATATTTAGGGAAGGTTCCCAAGAACATCTTGTTTCCCAAGTTTGTCTTTCCCAGGACTGTTCTTGTTATCACATAACAGACACATTGCTTTGTCTTTTACTGTTTGTATTACTTAAAAAAGGTATTTAGGGGCAGACCTAAGATCCAGAGCTGGGGAAGGACCTTCCTTATAATTATGCATATTTATACCAGCATCTGCTGTTTAATGAGCATCTGACCAATGTCAATTTGCTTTAATGAATAAGGTCTTAACAATTCTAATAAATTCATAATATGAAATAAAAATCTGCCTTTTAACTCTGGACACTGCAACCATAAACAGCCAATCAACAATTTATATTGACAACAATGTGTATTTACATTACAGGAGCATAAAATATTTTGTGATGGAATGAAAATAATATGATAATGTTTCTTTATCATCCATTTTGTTCAACGACCTGGTTCACAGAACGTAATGTAGTTGTTGAACAGTGCATACCTGTATATAAAAAGATGGGATGTGAGTGGTGGGGTTTGATTGGGATACATGGTCAAAAAATGCATTCAGGCTGATTGTTAGACATTCACACGGCATCCAAAACACTGCCCTCACATTCAAAATCCTGTTCTCTACAAAGATCCAGACGTTTCTCACTTGCGCAAACAACATCCCAAACAGTGCCCTCATGTTACACTAAAGAAAAACTCTACAAAGAGCCATCGATCCTGGCAGAGAATCTATCAGCTTAAATAAGGTTCATGCAACTTGCTGACATTGATCTGTTATCATGAGTGCACAGGAAGCTTGGACTGTGCCACTGGTCTGGATCCAATTTAACACTGTCACAGAAATATGCATTCTCTCGCAGCTGGAACATGCACATTTTAAAATCATAACACCATGGTTCTGAAACCCTGACCTGACTACCTCTGTTACAGAATGTGTAAGTTTAGGCACATTTTATTTACGTTTTGTTGTTGACTGACTATTGGGACAGTTGTAAAATAATAAGGCAAAACCATAAAAAGCTACTATGGTACCACTTGCAAGGATTTAAACGAAGGTGTAAGGTGTATTGGAGGAATTTGGTTTTGGCAGGTACAGTTTCAACAACAACAACAACAACAACTGTGGTAGCCTAGCATTTTAGCTTTAGCCCAGCTCTACTATGGTTTAAGGAGTTTATTTAAATAGAGGAACTGGATGTTACAACAAGGACCTGTGAGTTTTCAGGAACAGTTACAGTTGTCTTGCTCACACGGTTGTGGTGGTTGTGTTTCAAAATATTCTTCATAGAGTCAGGCTCTGTTTTTTTGTGATTTGAACCATGCCCTGATATTACGTACCCAGTGTTGCTCTTCTGGAATTCAGCAAATGGCCTTGGTTTTTCAGACTGTCAAGAGCCCTACATTTCAGCCAACTCTCAAGGCGAACATCTGGCAAGTCATCTTCATTTTAGTACAGAGTTAAGAAGTCAATAATATATAATGTTGCAGTCACATGCTGTCTATGTAGTTGCTCTGTAGGCAGCAGTATATGACAACTGTTTCAGAAACACTTTAGTACATTATAGTAGGCATCTTTATGATAGCCTTAAGTGATGGATTCCTAGCAACCAAAGTGGGATTAGCTCTCTACTCAGGCAGCAGTAATGCTGTGTATCGGGTGCAATGTATGGAATTTAGGGAGGACTTCAAAGTGAGGCCAATGCCACTGGAGTGTGCTCTTTCCTTAAAATCAGGTTATTCGGCAATAAACAACAGGAATGTTTGAATTTGGTCCAGCAGTTTCTGAGAAATCCATGTGTTCATTTTGAGTAAGCCTCACTTTGAGGACTCTCATTACGAAACTATTTGTGGAATTTCATTCACATGTTCTAGGCCATACACTACTATTGTTTGTTAAACTTTTCA
This sequence comes from Parotocinclus spilosoma, assembly GCA_033117975.1. NCBI lineage: Eukaryota > Metazoa > Chordata > Actinopteri > Siluriformes > Loricariidae > Parotocinclus > Parotocinclus spilosoma. Next base: position 7,650 of record JAVSBV010146148.1, on the reverse strand, counting down.
GCAATTTGGATTAAGGCTTTCCTGATTAATTTCTGTATTAAACCCTATCTTTGCTTCAAATATTTGAATAGTTCATGGCTGTACATTAATGATCTAGCTATTAATTAAAAACATTGAATTTAATTTCAGCTGGTGGTAATTTCTAGCAGCAATTTTCCAACTGGGTGGCTCTGTGGATATCACTGCTACCTCACAGCAACACGGTCCTGGGCTCGATCCAGGGTGGAGCGGTCTGGGTCTCTTTCTGTGTGCAGTACCCATGCCCTTCCCATATTTGCATTGGTTTATTAGGAGTACTCGAGTTTCCTCCCATAATTCAAAGACATGTTTGAAGTTAATTTATTTCGCTAAAGTAACCTTAATGTGATTGAGTGTGTATGTGCATTGCAATTGACTGCCGCCCTGTCTAGGGTTGTTTCTGCCTTGTGCTCTGGGACCCTGTTTAGGATTAAATGGATAAAATGAATACATGTGAATGAATTCTCAGACAACATTAATATATATATATATATATATATATTAATGTTGTCTGAGAATTCATTCACATGTATTCATTTTATCCATTTAATCCTAAACAGGGTCCCAGAGCACAAGGCAGAAACAACCCTAGACAGGGCGGCAGTCAATTGCAATGCACATACACACTCAATCACATTAAGGTTACTTTAGCGAAATAAATTAACTTCAAACATGTCTTTGAATTATGGGAGGAAACTCGAGTACTCCTAATAAACCAATGCAAATATGGGAAGGGCATGGGTACTGCACACAGAAAGAGACCCAGACCGCTCCACCCTGGATCGAGCCCAGGACCGTGTTGCTGTGAGGTAGCAGTGATATCCACAGAGCCACCCAGTTGGAAAATTGCTGCTAGAAATTACCACCAGCTGAAATTAAATTCAATGTTTTTAATTAATAGCTAGATCATTAATGTACAGCCATGAACTATTCAAATATTTGAAGCAAAGATAGGGTTTAATACAGAAATTAATCAGGAAAGCCTTAATCCAAATTGCTGAAAAGTTTAACAAACAATAGTAGTGTATGGCCTAGAACATGTGAATGAAATTCCACAAATAGTTTCGTAATGAGAGTCCTCAAAGTGAGGCTTACTCAAAATGAACACATGGATTTCTCAGAAACTGCTGGACCAAATTCAAACATTCCTGTTGTTTATTGCCGAATAACCTGATTTTAAGGAAAGAGCACACTCCAGTGGCATTGGCCTCACTTTGAAGTCCTCCCTAAATTCCATACATTGCACCCGATACACAGCATTACTGCTGCCTGAGTAGAGAGCTAATCCCACTTTGGTTGCTAGGAATCCATCACTTAAGGCTATCATAAAGATGCCTACTATAATGTACTAAAGTGTTTCTGAAACAGTTGTCATATACTGCTGCCTACAGAGCAACTACATAGACAGCATGTGACTGCAACATTATATATTATTGACTTCTTAACTCTGTACTAAAATGAAGATGACTTGCCAGATGTTCGCCTTGAGAGTTGGCTGAAATGTAGGGCTCTTGACAGTCTGAAAAACCAAGGCCATTTGCTGAATTCCAGAAGAGCAACACTGGGTACGTAATATCAGGGCATGGTTCAAATCACAAAAAAACAGAGCCTGACTCTATGAAGAATATTTTGAAACACAACCACCACAACCGTGTGAGCAAGACAACTGTAACTGTTCCTGAAAACTCACAGGTCCTTGTTGTAACATCCAGTTCCTCTATTTAAATAAACTCCTTAAACCATAGTAGAGCTGGGCTAAAGCTAAAATGCTAGGCTACCACAGTTGTTGTTGTTGTTGTTGTTGAAACTGTACCTGCCAAAACCAAATTCCTCCAATACACCTTACACCTTCGTTTAAATCCTTGCAAGTGGTACCATAGTAGCTTTTTATGGTTTTGCCTTATTATTTTACAACTGTCCCAATAGTCAGTCAACAACAAAACGTAAATAAAATGTGCCTAAACTTACACATTCTGTAACAGAGGTAGTCAGGTCAGGGTTTCAGAACCATGGTGTTATGATTTTAAAATGTGCATGTTCCAGCTGCGAGAGAATGCATATTTCTGTGACAGTGTTAAATTGGATCCAGACCAGTGGCACAGTCCAAGCTTCCTGTGCACTCATGATAACAGATCAATGTCAGCAAGTTGCATGAACCTTATTTAAGCTGATAGATTCTCTGCCAGGATCGATGGCTCTTTGTAGAGTTTTTCTTTAGTGTAACATGAGGGCACTGTTTGGGATGTTGTTTGCGCAAGTGAGAAACGTCTGGATCTTTGTAGAGAACAGGATTTTGAATGTGAGGGCAGTGTTTTGGATGCCGTGTGAATGTCTAACAATCAGCCTGAATGCATTTTTTGACCATGTATCCCAATCAAACCCCACCACTCACATCCCATCTTTTTATATACAGGTATGCACTGTTCAACAACTACATTACGTTCTGTGAACCAGGTCGTTGAACAAAATGGATGATAAAGAAACATTATCATATTATTTTCATTCCATCACAAAATATTTTATGCTCCTGTAATGTAAATACACATTGTTGTCAATATAAATTGTTGATTGGCTGTTTATGGTTGCAGTGTCCAGAGTTAAAAGGCAGATTTTTATTTCATATTATGAATTTATTAGAATTGTTAAGACCTTATTCATTAAAGCAAATTGACATTGGTCAGATGCTCATTAAACAGCAGATGCTGGTATAAATATGCATAATTATAAGGAAGGTCCTTCCCCAGCTCTGGATCTTAGGTCTGCCCCTAAATACCTTTTTTAAGTAATACAAACAGTAAAAGACAAAGCAATGTGTCTGTTATGTGATAACAAGAACAGTCCTGGGAAAGACAAACTTGGGAAACAAGATGTTCTTGGGAACCTTCCCTAAATATAAGCCTTAATTTTAATGCTATTCTAATTGTATTTGCAAGAAACATGGACAGCCAGAAATAGGGACATTATTTATTAGAAATGGTAGTTTCAGATTTTATGTAAAACTACCACATTTAATAACTACAAAATGAAAAATTTAATTAAATTCTTAAGATGCCATCCTGTGATGCAACTTCCAAGTTACCCAAGTTTGAGTACTACAAACAACAATGGTTACTACTATCTTCCGTCTATGTAGGGAAGTATTGCGTCCTGTCTGAAAAATCCTAAGCAAAAGAAATCTCCAAAACCCAATCTATGTCCCTGAACACTTCTATCAAAATAGCAACTGTAGGACCGGTTTCTATTTCACACAGTTGTTCTTCTATCTATTGCATCACAATGGCTCAGCAAAAGAAACAGGATAAGGCATGCCTTTTTTCAATATAACATGAGCACATATACAATTTTTATTCATATGGGCCTTTCCCCCATAACTCAGTTTAGCCTACCATTGAATGCACACAACTACACTAAATTTAAGGTAATTTGCTTGTCCACAAATACTTTGAGGCCCTTCTCATACTCCTTACACACTTGACCATGTAGACATGGTCAAGATGACCTACTGAAATTGAATGGGGAAGACCGTGATTTTAGTGGTTGTAAATCTTGAAGCAGATTGGCTACACCGTAAGGCCTGTTCTGAGTGCAATCTTTATCTAGAGCAACAACTCTTTTTCATATCCTCAGAGAGTTCTTTTCTATGAGGTACCATGTTGAACTTCCAGTGACCAGTATTAGAACATGTGAAAGTGATAACACCAAATCTAACACACTTGCTCCCCAATCACACCTGAGACTTTGTCATCTCAATGCCATGAAGCATTATGGCAGTCCTGAAGGCAAAAGCTGGTCCAACCTGGTACTAGGAAGGTGTACTTAATAAAGTGGCTGGTGACTGTATTTATCTATGACTCTAAAACGAGATTAACAAATTCATGAGTGCATTTGAAGTTATAGGAAGCATAAACTACACTGCTCACAAAAATTAGTGAATAATTCATTAGGGGATTTTTCATATTTCTATTTTTGTGAGCAGTATATTATTGCAACCTTCCCACATGCTTAGCAATCATTATCATCAGCATGTGTTGTTTTGATCCACACTGCCATCAAATGATTGCTTAATTGGCTAATTGATTAACTGGATAATGCACCGAAAATGATTTTTCAGTAAGATACAGTCATCTGGACGTTTACTCCAGTCTTGATCTTAGTCACAGTGCTTAGTTTTTGTTTGTTGTTTCATTAAAATATAAACGCAATTCAATGTGTCATCTATTTAAACATTCGTTAAACAGACATGAACACAGAAAAAAAGTTACTCACTTTAAGAAAAAACTGGACAGGCACTTTCATATCCTGCTGGTACAGATCATCCATAAATCAATAAATGTCTATTTCGGTAGTATTCACAGTCTTTGTTTCCCCTCGCATCGTTTTAGGTGTCCTTACCGGTGCCCGAAAATACTGCGGTTTATGTAGTCCCATGCAGAGCTGCCCTGCTTTCTACTCCACGTTCCATCACCAGGACGTAAATAACCGCATTATGAGTTTTCCCTTCAGCGATCACACATAAAATTACATTTTCAACAATGCGACCGGTTCTGTGGTATCTGCGTGAGCTTACTCTCAAAGTCTGAAATGGGTCTGCATTCAGCATCTTGGCTGTGGGCTAGTGGTGGATTAGGGACTGGAAATCTTCGTATGAATTGGGAATATTTAGTTGTGCAATGGATTAACCCAGTTTGCAAGAGGCAAACTTTTAGCCTGATTCTTGATTTAACTATTGATGTGAATTCAAATTGACAACAAAAACTATGAATCTTCTGTTTGGGAAATCCATTTCAAATAATTATGAATTATACAAACAACACATCTAGTCCAGTATGTACACAAGATTGCAAAATGTATGTTTGTGACAAAGACTTATAAAATGCTCTAGCATTGTTCTAGCCAAACTTATACTAAAGTCGTTATACTTGTTTTAGTATATGGCATTAGGACTTTTGACTAATTTACATCATGTGTATTAAACATTATTTGATTCTGTATTTTTTCTATATATTTGTTTACTTTGAGAATTGTCTCAAAACAGCTTTAAAAATATCTTGACCCACAACCCTAACTGAGTAAGCCTGGAACACAGTTTAAAGGAGAAACTCTCTATACGTTATAAGGAGAAATGTGGGAGGAAATAGACTCAAAAGAGACCCAATCTCCTTGGGTAGCCTAGAAAAAACTTACTCACTCTGTTTAATCTTTTGCCATTATCTCTGATTCTAACACAGTCCTGTTTTTAAATAACACCAATAATATAACATATCATAACATAACATATTATTACAATAATATAATATAACTCCAGGACATATGCCTTATTCTTCTGGAAGGTACCCCCCTTTAATCTCTCTTCATGCACTCTTTTACATTAATTTCCAGTATCCTGTTACAGTTAAATGACAACACTATTGTGTTCTTTAGAACGCTGACTTCACACCATTTCTACGTATTTGAGTACACATTCTCAGTTCATCTGTGCTTTAATGTAACTAAGAATAATAGAATAAGAATAAATAATTTCTAATCATCTCAATATTCATATGTCAAATCTCCCACAGTCTATCTCAGATGATCTTTACATCATTCACATATCATTGTTTTCTTAATCATCAACTACGTAGTGTCTCAAAAATCTCTGGCCTAAACTTCTGGTTATGCAAAATTAAGGTATAAATGAATTTGAACACACCACACTTATTTTTTTGCTGCAGAATGCACAGACAGACCAATATCAGCCGTAATGTCATTTAAGTACTTCCCATTTGCTGTAGATTGTTTCCGTTATCAGTATTTGTTAGGCTCAGTCATAAAGTTTCATGGGACAGTCCAGTTTAGGTAAGCCGTTAATAGTGCCACACATTTTGGTGCTCTTGGGGATTTTTCAATTAAACTGAAATATTTGTTATATTTGAAATATATATCTCCTTTAACCAACTTGTACCTTACTTCAACTTTCCTACAGCCTTAATAAAAAACTCTGTTCTAACCTTGGTGCCAACTTCACCTTTTCATGCATTACCAGTATTGAAATCTTCAAGACAATTGTCCAAGAGTACAAGCCAAACATCAGAAAGGAGATGTTTTCAGGGCAAAAATGCCTTGTTGATGCTAGAGGTTGAAGGAGACTGGCCAGACAGGTTAGGGCTGATAGAAATGTAACAGTAACTCTAATAACAACTAGGTACAACCAAGGTATGCAGAAGAACATCTTTGAATGCACAACATGTCGAATGTTAAAGCCGATAAGACAAGGTAATCATTTAATAGTCCCACAATGGGGAAATTCACAGATTTCAGCAGCAAAGGCAACATAGTGCACACAGAAAGTGTACAAAAGTGCAAAAGAATAAAAATAAGAGGAAATGAACAAAGAAAAACAAAAGACTTGCTACAGCTTCTGTCAGCTAAGAATATCCAACTAGAGCTACAGTTTCCAAATGGGACAATGGGAGATTTGAAAAATGTTGCCTGTTCTAAATTTATGAAACCAAACCACAAAGCTCAAGTCATCTTACACTGGTTTCTTGAACGTGTCAGATCAAACATTGAGAACACGATCACATTGAGATGGAACGGGAGCTCCATATTCTACATCCCAAGTGTGCTCGTTTGGTCTGATATCTGCTGACAAATGTGCAGCAGCTGTGTGCTATGCTGTTTATCTCACGTTACAGAATATACTTCAAGAATAATGAAGTGAGTTCTGAATGCAAAAGGAGGTCCAAAGTTGCTCATATGGACTTATATCTGCTGACAAAGTAGAAAATGTTGTCCTCTACTGGTTGAAAAAAAACCTTATGAATTGGTATTTAGTGCATTTCGAAGTCGTTGTCTGACAAAGCGTTTATAAGAAGCGTTTTTATAGCGCACAAATATAGCTATTAAATAGGGGGGGAGGAATTAAAATAAGTTAAGACTTGTAGGAAGGCGAATTTAATAAGCAAAATAAATTAAAACGTGTGTTGTAGCGTGTAAGCCTACGTACTGATACTGGTACTGATACTGATACTGTTTAAAATTTTTATTGCGAAAAATTCATAGATTCATAAATTAAAATTCCTTCTCACTGCAAAAATCAAGAGTAAGATTGTTTTGCTTTTTGTAAGAGCAATTACCTTATTCAGTCTTACTTAGAAGTTTCACCTTATTTTAGGTAATTTTAACTTAAAATGAGCACAAAAAGTCATTTGCAAAGTTATTCTGATTTGTATATCCAAATTTAAGATACACAATAAGGGATTTTCACTTAATTCAAGACCTAGTCTACACTTATGCAATCTTACTTCAAGGATTTTGAGCTGGGGCAAAAAAAAATTAAACAGTCTTTATTTGTCATGTTTTATGCATCATCGTTTACAGTGGTATGAACAAATATTTCTGGTCATCGGTCCTGGTCATAAAATGTACAGAAATGATAGGATTCTGTCTTCCCTCACCAGCCCACACAGATAAGTGCAAAGCAAAGACCTAGTAAGATTTCTTAAAATAAGTCATAATTGCTTACCTCATTGGCATTTATTTATTTTTGCTTAATATCAGCATTTTCATCTCATATTTTATACATTTTGTCTAGTTTTTGGAAAATGATTTAGGCTTTTATTGAGTTTAAAATGCTTTAATTGCACATTTTCT
>JAVSBV010146138.1:0-15767 GCA_033117975.1 Parotocinclus spilosoma | reverse complement strand
TGTGTGTGTGTGTGTGTGTGTGTGTGTGTGTGTGTGTGTGTGTGTGTGTGTGTGTGTGTGTGTGTGTGTGTGGTGTTCCACAGTTTAATCCCTGCCATTAAATGAGCTGCCACTGCAATGAACAAAGTAACACCAGAGGTCATGCCTAAATATAACTCACTGTACACACTAGTGCCTTACTCACAACGTCCTCACTTTACACACACACACAGACACACACACAGACACACACACACAGACACACAGACACACACACAGACACACACACGCAGCCAGAACAAACAGGCATGCTGCATTCAGTTTTACAGTTCACTCTTAATGAGCAACTGTGTGTCAGAGACCATTACCACATGCAGTCTGTAAGTCCTTCCTTACACGTCTTCAGTAACCTGGACACAGTTTGACTCAGGCCAGAACATTTATTAAATAATAAATCCCAGAGTCACTGAGGAATGATTACAATTCTTAAGTGTCTCCAAGTTAATTAATTAATTGATTAATTAATAAATAAGACCCTGTCCTGCTATGCCTGATGATTAGTGCAAATCATGGTACAGTAACCACAGATTAAATTCAATGTAATATTATTATATAGCAAACCCCACATTTTAAGCAAAAGTTCTAAAAAACAAGAAATACAAATAAATAAATAAACAAACTATTAATTACATTAAAAAGGGAAAAAAAAACTATATAAAAAATTATAGAATAAGAAAATCTGAAAAAAGGAAGGGATAATGTGAAATAAATAAAATAAAGAAAGGTATAATTATAATTAAAAAAATAATAATAACCTGGAACAAGGGGGAAAAAAATAATAAGGATGATGTGTATACTTTACAGGTATTGTGTATGTTTGTGCGTGTGTCAAGTTCACATATCATTGTTGGGACCAAATGCCCTTATAAAGCCAGAAAGAACATTCTTTTTTTTTTAAATGCATCACCTCCATTTCCTTCAGAATAAAGATAAGACAACACAACATTAGCAGAATGATAAGCCTGAACAGTGTGTGTGTGTGTGTGTGTGTGTGTGCAGATTGTTCCCAATGCTGCACCTGATCCGTATCTCAGCAGCTGCTTTCATAGGAGATGAAGGAACAGTAGGCTTGAGCCAATCAGTTGTCAGCACGGCTTTTTAATTAGCCAATTAGACTGTGACTCAAAATGAGATAGGGTGTTAACAGCAGCCACTCAGCAGGACTCATCCCGCATTGCTCTTACACACACAGTTACAGTGTTAATACAGTAGCACACATATGTAAGCACAGAACAGACCAAAGCTGAAAGAAACAGAATGGAACAAAAACTGGAGCTGCCCAGACCAAACCAGAGCAGAACATAATACACCAGAATGGAGGCATTTGGAACAGAACAGGACTGACCAGACTGGTGCTGTATAACACGGAACTGACCACAGCAAAATAAAACAGAACTGACCTCAAATGGAACAGAAAGGAAATAAATAGAATGGAATAGAAATAATCACAGCAGAACAGTATGGAGCAGATATGAACTGACCAGACCAAAAACAGAACAAAGCACAACAGAATGAATGACACAAAACAGACTGGTAAGATAAGAGCAGAAAACAGCCCTGTAGACCTTAAGAGAAGGAACCAAACCAGACTATACCTGACTAAACCAGACCATAAGAAAGGTGAACAGAACAGATCATAAAGATCTATAGGACCCACAAAAGGTCAAGCCAAGCCATGCCATGCCAAGCCAAGTCAGACCACAGAAAAGACCAAAAGTGGAAAGACCAAATCAGACCATAAGAAAAAAGAAACAGTGGAGCAGACCAAAATGCAACAGAATGACTGCGAGAAAGCAGACTGGATCAGATAAGATCATACCACAGATGAGCATAAGAGAAGGGATCAGACCAGGCCAGGCCACACTATAAGAAGAGGGCACACATCAGACAAGAACAAACAAGACTAGATCTAACCAGACCATAAGAAAAGGAAATGAAACAATTATAGATCAGACCAACTGGAAAAATGGGGGGAAAAAAAACAATGCCATGAGTCCTGTGTTATTCCAACAGCGAAATATCCTGAGACCACTCATGTCTGGGGATGCTCCTCCTCCAGGGCAGAGGCTTCACTCAAACCTTTGCCTAAGAACACCACCATAAATAAGAAAGGGTGTCAAAATATGTTCCAATAGCAGAGCAACTTCTCCCAACAATCAAGGAGAAATTAGGAGATAAACAATTATTTTTCCAGCACCATGCCAAAGGCAAATGTGATAATCAAGTTGCCAGTGAAAAACCAAAAGAACCAAAGACATTTTGGGTGCATAGCCAGGAACCTACCCAGATCTCAATTCTTCATGAAACTCTGGTCATTCTTCAAAAAGAGGGTGGTCAAAACCCAAAAACTGTGATCAACTCCCAAGCACTGCATGGGTTCGTATGGCATGTATGGATTGCCATCACTCAAGATTTTGCCACGATATTAAGTCTTCGCTTAAACTAGATGTATTTGTCAATCAAAAGTTTAAAACTTTATTAAATATTTATTATTACCATATAAACATCTGACAAAAGGTTCTGAGGGGAAAAAAACGAGATAAGCCACAAAATTTGTGAAAACCAAAAGTTGTGCCATTTTCAAAACCTTTGGCCCTGACTGTACATATATAGTCACTTATTTGTAGGCACGCACGCGCACGCACGCACACGCACGCACACGCACGCACACGCACGCACACGCACGCACTGCATGTCTGAATAGATACAGCAGAAGAGGTTCCAGTTATAGACCCAGAGAAGCTCTGTGGACCCTTTACACTGATCAGAACTTTATGGCTCAAATCAAACCTCACTTGTGTGGTATTTCCCACCAAAAAAGCTACACTTCATTCTTATGTGCTTGTTTTTACCCTACACCAGCAGAAGTGCTGATCTGTATGGACACGTTAAACATTTCAATAACACTGTATAGACTACTGTATACAGCTGTACAGGCTCACAATAACAAGAATGGAGATTAGTATTTGCTTTACATCACTGTGTTGAACTCATTTTGTTTGTGCATTTGTGTGAGGGAGGTGAGGCAGCTGGGACACTGTCTTGCAGGTGCTACCATCAGAGCAATTTAATTCTTCTCCACTGAGCTCATCTGAGAATCTGCCTCATCTGCCCTGACATGCTTCCTGCCCCAGGCCTCATACACACAGTTTTCATGCCCACAACACTCAAACACTCCGTGTCAGAGCTTTGCCTTTCACCATTTGCCACCTCATTATCACCTGCCCTCCTCCTTCCAGCCATCCACCCATCACTGTATAATTAGGACACCAACATACCCCCAACACACATGCAGCCACATACACACATACACTGGAGTCCATTTTTGTCAGATGATGTGTTACTGATATCACTAGAGATGTTTGATTAAAAAACAACAACTTTTTTTAACCCAAAAATAGCTTGAAAATAATAAGAAATATATATTAAATGGTGAAACAGGCAGTAAAGATATAAATGTATATAGCACAGAAAAAAAAAAATTTGAATGAGGAAAAAATGAATAAACAAGGTCCCATACAAAGAAAAATAAGATTATGAAAAGGAAATTGAGAAAAAAAAAATGGCAAAGCAAATAGGGAAAGAAAAAATACAAAATAAGTGAGAATGAGAAGTTAGAAAAGCACAAAACTAATGTTAAACAAAAAAAAAATAGAAGGAAAGCAAAGCATTCAGTTTTACTCCTGTTTACTGGGTGCAGTCAGTGCCACACCCAGGACAGAGCCCCAGTCCATCACAGGTTTCCATAAAAGCAACATCTGAACTTGTTGCAAGCCAACCCTAGGACTCGAAGCCAGGGCCTCAAGAACTGTCCTTTCTAGCAGCTGAATAATCAAAGTTAGAAATAAAGCAAGCAAAAAAGAAAACCTCACAGATAAAAATTTATGAGAAAATAAAAATGAAAATCAACATTATATAAACACAGTTAAAGGAAAAATTAAGCAAGACAAATGAGAAAGACAACAAAACAATCCCTCCATGGTAAAGTAAGTGTCCAAATGCATTAGGACAGTTTTGTTTCAGCAGTTTCCCAGTGCGAGTGATTGTGTTGTGCCTGCTGAAAAAGGAAAACAAAAACAATGACAGGGTACTAGTTCATCCTGTGCTCTGTGCTGCCAGTTAGGTCAGACATAAAATGGGAGTATTAGGAGCTGACCAGATATCACAGGAACCAGTTACACTTCCATGACAAAACAGAAAAGTACAAGATGAATAATTCCATAATTGTCACTACCATATCAGGGAACTCAGGTCCTTCTTTAACAAGGATGAATTTCCTCAGTTACTCAAAAGCATTCATTTTAATTAACCGCCATGCTTTTGAAATGCTACGCGCATCATTTCCTCTTGTAATGTAGAAGTTGGCTTCCTTTCCAAAACATTTCCTCTGAAATCCCTAGAGCTGTTCGACTTGGCAAAGCTTCTCGAATTAATATTATTAATTGATACACTGCTTACAAAATGAGGGGATATTTCATTATGGTAAATTCCATTTTGAAGTATCCCCCAAGTTCTACATTCTAGGCTGTGGGAACTGTCGCATGGCGCAATTTTAGCATAGGATACGTCCTTGAAAATTTCCTGCCTGAGCCCGGAAGCAATCGGGAGCACTGTTTTAACAGGATGAGGACAATACATCACTCTTAACAACGACACAATACACTCTGTAAATTACCAGAAGGAGGGAGGAAATGGAAGAGATACAACATCTGAGTCAGAACTGTGAAGGCTTTTTTTGTGTACGGCTAGAGGGCACCAGTTTTATTAGGGTCATGAGTTTGGGCAGTCAGCATATTTTCCCTCTACAACACAAATCTGCATCCTGTGACGTCCCCAAGGTGGATCGGACACACAAGAGTTAGCGTCCAAAAGTCTGAGGAGTGTTTTTGTTTTATTATTTATTCACAAATACATTATAGCAAACTAAACATACTGTGTGAGATCTCATCAACCCAAATTGATCATGGACAGTGGTTTAAAGATTTGACATTATAACACAACACAAATATCAAAGCAGCCATTTCAAATCGCACAAAAAGAATATGTATATTTAATGTAAAAATACACTTTCATATCCCAAGAACAATACCTCCTACTTCTGGACATGTTTTGTTAATGTCCCACAGTTAGGGAAAGCATCATTTACAGTACCTTGCAGAAGTATTCACTCCCTCAAATTTTTCCATGTGTTGTTTTTTTGCAAACTGGAACTGATGGATAATCAGAAAAGCAACCAAGAGGCCAAAGGTAACTCTGTAGGCGCTTTAGAGATCTGCAGCTAAGATGGGAAAAGCTGTTCACAGGACGACTATTTCCCAGACACTTCACAAGCTGGTCTTTATGGAATTGTGGCAAGAAAATAAAATTTAAATAGTCAATTTGCATTATGCTTGAAGTATTATCAGAATGCAAGTTAGAGCTTTGGCAAACCTTTTAAACATTTTAAAAAGTAGTCTGATCTATTGATATCAAAACTAAAATGGCCTTGTTGCCGAGCGCCATGTATGGCACAAACCTCCAGTCAATGTCTATTGTGGTCAACGTCCTGTTTCACAGAGCACAATGCAGTCGTTAGCCAGTGTATACATGTACTGCTCATCACCCTGAGAACACCAATTATTTTTAGCAGGGACAGGGAAACTGGTCCGAAGTAAAGACAATAAAGAGCCAAATAAAACCAGTGCATTAGAGTGGTCAAGTAAAAGCCCTCAGTCTGACTGAGAATATGTGGTAAATATTTCTGCCATATATATAAATATCAATAAGCAAGGACTACCACTACATAAAGCTGACAGACTTATCTTAAAAGATTTGCAGCTTTATTTAATTATTGCACGAGTTGGTGCTGCAATTAAACCTGGCCAACCAAGTACTGATCTATGAACACTTGCACGATGAACAGATTTTTGCTTTTTGTTTAATTAACTTTTGTGTCACAATAAAACACATTTAAGTCAGTCAAAAAGGTAAGCAACCCAGTTAAGTTCATTTTAAATCAAAACTACAACAATACAAAATGTGAAAAGGATCTCAGGGTTGAATACTTCAACAGCGGCAGCAGAACATAAAAGTGAAGAGACTAGCTTTGCCAGAACCCTCAAACCCCTGGCCTAGGACCTCATGTTCTGCACCACCACTGTTTCCACCATGACTATAGTTTATCATGCCATGTGAGAATTAGTGCTAAAGAGTTCATGCATGACTGAGTATTATATGAAATCCAATGTGGAATACAAAATAACAAACAAAGGCCATGGGGAAATTTTAGTCATACACAGGACACTAATAAATTTTCAAATATCTTGGCTTTGGTTATTTTTAGCCAAACAACAGTCGTTGAATGAAGTGTTTTAGCTTGACAAGATGAAATAATTGGTTTCTCGTATTAAGATAATCTCTTTTTCCATGTTTGTTCTCAACAGTTTTGGAATAGTAACTAGACTGAATTTTGGAAGTCAGCGTTTGGTTCTCAGATCAGATACTTGCAGTTCTGCGCTGAAGTACCTTTAGAAAAGATTATTTTTTGTCAGACTGTTTTCGAAATGGCATAATAATGATAGTTCATTAAATATTGCAATGTTTATTAGAATACAACCAGAATTTGTGATGCAGTTTAAAAAGGTGTATTACGTATTGTGAAATCCCAGTTTGAACCTATTGGGTCCAATCATCGGCAATGCATTATATGGTCATTACACCACTGCTAAAACAACAAATCTAATGTTGGTCTAATAGCCTCTGGTAATAAATTCATAACACCTTTCATCATTTTAGATCCTTTCAGACAAGACCTGGACTGTGACCTACAATGACCTACTAGTAAGGGGATGCACCCTGCGTCCTCCTCTCACAGTCTCCAGGAATGCTGGGTTATCATTGCAGAAGGTCACAACCTGTCTGTGGTGGGCGTGCGATTGTTCTGCCACTTCCTATTCAGAGGCCATTGTGCCACTGAATAGCTCCTAAAGCACAGAGTCAGCTTTCCTCTCAGCCCTGAGGGCGTCTGATGTGGGTGGCTTTTTTGTGCGAGCATCACTCTCGATTATGTATCTTTCCGAAAAGATACGACCTATCAAGGCAGAACCAGGTGCCGCCAAAAAACACTGAGTGCCATCGACCTAGTTTCCCAGGCAAGACAGGAAGGAAACGAGATTAAACTGCCATTTTTTCCCACACTTTTATCAATAGGGTCATCCATCCGATCATTTTCCGAGTTGCTCTCAGGAACTGCTCATCTGTAAGAAAAGTGATTAGCCCTCACCAAACAGAGCCACCATATTTTCCAACAACAGACAGCCGGACACCCTAACCAACAGCCCACAGTCCTATGGGAAAGTGAAGTGTGTGTGGTTTTTGCCTTGCAGAGAAATTACCTGTAACTGGAGGGTTAGATGTTGGCTCAGTGGTTAAGGCTGAAAAGGTTGTGATTGCAAAACTCAGTTTCACAAATTTGTCACCATGAAGGCTCTCAGCTCTCACTCTTAACTGGGAGCTGCTCTCTACTAGACAGACTATTGAGTTGCAGATCTGAAGACATTGTACTACTGACCCAAAGGTTGAAGTTTTACGTTCTTTCATTGTTGTGCCCTTAAGAAAGGCACAGTCCTCACTTGTAGTACATTATTTGAAATTGTATGAGTTGTAAGCCTGAGTAAATCTGAATTAGGGTTCTCAACACTTCAACGGTCCTGCACAGTTTCCCAATTATGCGTTGGGTGAACTCTTACAAATCTGGCTCTAAAGCGAAGGATTATATCATTACAAAACCAACAAAAACCTGGCAGGTTTTTTTGCGTGTTTTTTCTAGAATGACCATACATAGGGGGTGGCCTTGAGGATTTCAGCATCTACTTTGCCCCCAGCAATCCTATTGCTCAACCTTTACACACTACCGCCCTCAGGCTAGAAAAATCCTAACCTTCTTTAACTGTTCTTAGCCTTTAAAAATAAGTTAAAACACTATATACAGGCACTAGAGGGTGTATTATTGGAATAAATCAAGGCAAATGAACATTATAATCATTAAATACTGCAGAACTGTGTCATTCAAACTGTGACGCACACAAGACTGTGACGATTCGCCAACATGGATAATTGTCTGCCAAGGCTGAGCTAAGGTTGCACAAGACCTCAGCTCTGCTTGTGAGTGAGGACAATTTCAAAACAAGACCCCAGCACAGAGGGCAGGCTCTTTGGGAGCACCTGGCAAGGTCTAGCTGTCACAAGCAACACTTGTTGTAATTTAATAAAATATATTATATGTCTCATGCTGCTATAAGCAAATTCAGCGTTCTAGCCTGGCTAGTGATTCAGCTGGATTATGTGATATTAAAGTCCCAATATACCAAAAACTACAACCATCAGGAGGGGCCTTGCAGTGTCCAATGTGCCAGTGAACTAAGCCCTTAATGCATAGAATCCATATGCTAATAACACACTCTTAATGACTACAATACATCTGTTCTTATAAAGTACAGAGAACTGTATGGTTTTTGTACAATAATTTACAAAAAAATAAAGATTTTGCATCCAAAACACAACCTGTCCTAATGAGAGAGAGAGAAGGAGAGAAAGAAGTTAGGAAAGAGGAATCCCGGGTCAGTGAGTTTCTCAGAGCTGATTAAGCTGCTCTGTTGTCTATAATCTCCAGTCATTTCAACAACAAAAACAAAAGCCCTAACAATAAGAGTGAGAAAAAACAATGCTATAAAGAAGCCCAAACTACTGCGTGCTTACATCAGCTTCTATTCAATCTGTAATTCAAATAACAGATTTCACCTTTAGGCACTAAATGTGAAAAAAGGAATAAAGCATACAAAAGAGCTCGAGAAAGAATATCGATTTAAAAAGAAAAAAAAAAACAAAAGTAACACAAAAGAAACATACAGAGAAAAAGAGATAAAAACCCAAACACACAAGAAATAGTAAATGAGTGAAACAAGAAAAAAGTACGTTAAAGAAGATAAAAGGGCAAAG
Organism: Parotocinclus spilosoma; assembly: GCA_033117975.1. Taxonomy (NCBI): domain Eukaryota; kingdom Metazoa; phylum Chordata; class Actinopteri; order Siluriformes; family Loricariidae; genus Parotocinclus; species Parotocinclus spilosoma. The sequence continues at coordinate 6,752 of JAVSBV010146138.1, read as the reverse complement.
GATAAAGAAGGGGAAAGAAAGAATAATGATAGAAAAACATGAAAAATAATTTAAAACCAAGCCAAAAAGTACACAATAGAAACATGAAAGAAAGATTTAAATAAAGAAGAAAAAGGAAGAACAAAAAGTAAGGCAATGAAACAAGAAAATACAAAGAATAAAATACAATAGAAGAATGCAAAAAAAGAAAGCAAAGAGCAAGACCGAATAGATCAGATGAAGAAATTGTAATAAAGAATAAATGTAGAAAAAAATATTAGGAAATAGTGCACAATAAGAAAAAAATTACAAGAAAGCAAAGAAGGAAATATGTGAATAGGAAGAAAAAAAACAAAAAAAAAAGAAATAAACAAATGCCCATATGAAATGATCTTTTAGGATTCAGACAGCTGAATAAATAAAGGTTCATGTTCAGCCTGTTAACCCTTTTCCTGCCCCCCCCCCCCACAAACTCACCCTCACAGATGATTGAGCACTTAATTAATTAAGACCCAAGTTAGATTACCATGACTAAGCTAAATATGTAGCTCCACTGGATGGACTGTTGGTCCAACCATCAGGATTAGCAGATCACCTAGTTATCATCTGGACTATCAGAACTATTCCATTTACAAGCATGATTAGGAGACAGAAAAAGCATTTCAGTCTCACTTCTTTAACGAGGGTGTCTGAGACAGATAACGAGGCTCCATCGTTACCTCCAGTCCAGATAACAGAATCTCATCCAGAGTTCCTGCACAGTACTATCATCAAACACCAAACAAAAATAGTGATGAATGGAAGACAAAGCTCTAGAGCAGAGCAATCCATCACTCACACACTAATATAGCAGATCTCACATAGGAAAAAAAGTTACAAAGTTAGAAATAAGCATGAAATAAAGAAATTAATGAATGAAAGCACAAAGAAAAGTATATAAAAAAAGTATTAAACCAAACAACAAACCAAATTAAAGAACAAATAGCAGAAGAGAATGCAGAGTACAAAGAATGCAGAATCAAATATTAATGCCTACTAGGGGTGTGCCATATTGTTATCGTTCGCAATAATACCAGTAGAATTTTTTTAAATGATATAAAACATCCATATTGTGATATTTTGACGTCTTTACATAATGACAAAATGCATTTACACAGAGTATGGCGTACGTCCAGTAAGTGACTCATAGGCAGAATAACATATTTCGGAAAGTGATTCTGCGGTGGAGTAGTTTGGAGTAGGTGGGGAGCGACTTTGGTAGTGTCGAGGTGGTTTTGGTACAAAATGTCAGATGTACAACAACCTACAGTAATATGTAAGCTATGCTATGCTATGCTGTAACAACAAAAGAGAGAAACATCTAATCTGTTTCACCACCTCAAGCAGAAGCACACAGCTGAGTATAAGGAGTCAAAAAATGCTGTGAGGTGAGATATTTTTAAGTATAAAATATATTTTGTTGTCATTGTATGTTGTCACCAAACATACAGTTATCGCAAAAGTACCCTAAACTATTGTGATGTTACTTAAAGGCCAAATCACACACTCCTAATACCTACAATACACATTAATGTCAAATTGACTAAAGTGATTTAGTGAATAAGAAAAATAAGTGCAAGAGAAATACACACGCACACGCACACACTCTTCCTTCCCACCTCAGTCGTTAATCCCAAGGCACGCTCCTGAGAGGATTTTTCCTCTACTGGTGACATTAATCCACTGAGGCATGGGGTGAACTCTGGGGCAGTAGTACTTATTCTGTACGATATACAGGTCACACTAATACCTGGAGTCCCCAGAGTCAAATATCTGAATGCATTTAAACATCTTCAGTCCAAACTTGATAGTATTGGACTATGATTATGCCATCTAATATATTAGCATCTATGTAATAATATCCATGTCAATCAGAAAACAGCTTGCAATCCAATAGATGATTGTTTTAAACTTGCCGCTTTTTGCCTCAATGTACCGGTAATCACTATTAATTCTTCATCATCATCACAATAGGTTGTAGTTACCGGACAAGCAAGTTTTTTCATTTAGAACTTAGAAGAACGAACACTCCAGTCAAAATAAGTAGGAAATTTGTCTTCTTTCTTGGCTAGCAAGATCTTCCACTTCTTCCTGTGAGGCAGCAATGTTGCCAACAGAGCCACTGTGCTGCCCCACAGATTTGTCAGTAAAAAAAAATAAAGGAAAAAAAAAAAAAACAGTCTACAGTGAACCCCTTGTCAATTGGTGGGAACATTCTAGAGATCAATATAGGGTAAGCACCATAAAGATTCAAACAGGTCATAGACCTAGACCCCACCCACTGGTCTGTATTATAGTTTCAGATACAATTGGTTTCAATGCACGGTGAAGTCCAGTGGTTTACTGAAGTTCGTTGTGGTTTCCAGGGTTTGTTCCATATATGCATGTCTCTGAGTGTGTGCCTCACCAAGGACGTCACGCAACCTGGTGTTCATGTTTGGTGGTGTTGGATAAAAGTGTTTATTTGATTTCTGAAAAAGAATATAGTAATGGAATATTATGTAATTAGCCTATTAATAATATAAAGCTAATACATGTTTTATTAACATCATCCTAAACATATAATTAGCAAGTAAATGGCTCTGTGGTTCAGAGGGTGAGTTTTTCTGAGATTTTGTTCAAAGGATGAAAAGGCTGCTAGTGGAGAGGCAGACTAAAAATACAAGAGCTGCTTCAGGGGGTGCAGAGGCGACAGTTACAGTGATTGGTCAGCAAGTTTGTCGCAAAAACAAAGGGCGAATAAAATAAGGCTGCACTTACACAGTCTGAAAACTTACATGTGGTGTGGACAATACCCTCATTATAAACGTTTTAGAAATAATTTAGTGTCAGTGTCATTTAGTACGACAAACATACAGACCAAACATGACAAACTGAACCAGCAATTATTCTAGAACTAGCCAGATTCAGCAGGGCAGGATAATCCAGATTTCCCAGACCTGAAATGCTGTTTCACAATTTCACCAAGCCAGCATATTAAATGGAATGGTGAACATTCTGGAAACTCATTTAGGTGAGCTCTGGCCTTGAGGCTTAGTTCTCATGTTACAGGTAAAATGCAAACGTGAGTCACAAATCACGCTTTACCAAAAACAATGCTGTAATTCTGTCAAACCAACCCAAAGTTTGGATTTGGTGTCGTTAAAGAAAGCTGGTAATCTTCAGCCTTCAGGCTCCACTCACACACGTTATAGGTAAAAGATAAGCATCAGCAGCAGAACATGACCGAGCAGCAGACTGTCAGTCAAACAGTAACACCAACTCCTCCAGCTCCAGACTGACGAGTTGTGACAGCAGGATTTATTAATACAGAGCTCGTTCCAGGCTCGCTCGATTGGCAGATAGGCTGTCCAATCGTGTTGAGTGGCAGGGCAGACATCCTAAACTGCGACCTCATGGTTGATCTCTGACCTGAAGCTGTCAGTGCCACCAGGCAGAGAGACATGAGACAAGGTGGAAGCGGGAAGTCTGAAAAGAGAGGCAGTGTTCCCACAGAGCACTCAGTAACAACCCAGCAGTCTTCTAATAGTGAAAGTTTTGTGAACTCAGGCCTCCATCTTTGTGTATTATACTTAAAGATACAGAACCTGAATAGTTAAACCAGTCTAGATGGAATCTGTACAAATGGACAGGTGAAAGCCAGAATTAACCTATTCAAAGCTAAATCTATTCAAAACAAAATAATGAATCAAGTAAAGTACGCTCTTACTAGATTACTTACGAGTGTGATTTTAAGTTTTCACCGATCAGGATTTTCCATTTTAACTGAATTAATGATTAAATTGTTAAGAACAAATATGAGACAAAAGAATATAAATATAGAAAAAAATCTAAATTAATAGAATGGTATTACAGCCAATTTCTGTATCACAACCCTGAATCTGCTACAGATTTCACATGGCACATCATTGAATTGAGCTCGTGAGATTGGTTTAAACCTTCCCATCTGGTTCAAGTCCAAAACCAACTGGAACGTGACCGTTTTCTTTTGCACAAGGTTTGCCGTTTTCTTCCCGCAAGCATGGACGCAAATTAACAATGTTGCAGTCCACTTTTTAAAAGGTTACAAATGTATACTTACATATATTTACAACTTTAAAAGTAACAATACATACAATGGCATGTATTTATTACTTAAAAAGACGGAATGTGTGTGTGTGTATTACATCGCAAGTCTGCCCAATTACGAACACAATATAAACAAAGTTGGCGTCACTGGATAACGTGGTTACAGAAGACCGAGTAGGGATAGCAGACTTGCTATCATCATATCGCATAAGATTAGTTCTTCAACAAAAGAAGAAGAAAAAAATAATGGATTACATCAACTTTCAATTCAAACAGGAACCTTACTGAAATCAGATACAACTACACCTTTAATACCAGAACTAAAACCACGGTGGAAAAAGTGGAGCGCTTGGCTGCAACGATCGGGGCCTCTCCAGCAACGAAGGGCACAAGGCGAGAAACAACAGTGGACAGAGTGCCAATATTTCACAGTGTACAATAACACTAAGTATTGTTTGTGAAATGTGGGGTAAACCGAGGGATACAGAGCTGTTTTACGGAAAAAAAAAAAAAAAAAAACAAAAAAAAAAACTGACATATCGGGTAATGTAGCAGGACACTTTGGTAATAGAACTAAAAGATTTGGTACTTGGACTGAAAGCTTTACAACTTGAACCAGGATATTTGGCACTCAGACTCAGTCTCTTTCTTCAGCACTTGTTCAGGATCTTAGCAACTACACATGGAATCTTTGGAACTATGAGCTTTGAAACTGATACAGCACTCATAGGGACAGGTGCATAAACAATTCTCTTTCAGTCTCTTAATCCGTTTCTTAATACTGATCGTTAGGACTCCAGCACATCACAGGGCTGGAGAGGAGTCATTGTTTCAGCACCAGGGATGATCCCTCACCTCCCTCAACCACGACCAGTTAGACCCACACCAATTTGACAACTGCACCATCGAAACGTAAACGTTTTACACGTCAACGAATAAGAAAATACCGTTTAAATAGCATATATTTGCATTTTCTCCACACTACCCTAACTAAAAGTGGTTCATTGGCTTCTACCTTTCCTGATAAAACTCCTTCTAGACAGTAGAAGGGTCAATCTAGGCATCCAGAATGATGCTATTGTTTAAGTGCAATGGGTGGTCAAACCAAATATTTGTCACTGTAGCCTATAGATAAAGTTGTTTTCTGATTATTTTTTTCCAGATTTTCGTGCAGATTTCCTGTATTTTCTGGATGTTTTCTAATAAAGCGACAGAAATGATTATGTATGGTCATAACACTGTTGCTAAAAGAAAGAAATATCTAATCCACCGACAGCTTTTGTAAATACGACGTGCACACACACACACACACACACACACACACACACACACACACACACACACACACACACACACACACACACACACACACTAATCTTACCCTTTAGAAAACTGTAACAGCGGGTGTCATTTGTAAATGCAGGAAATCAGCGTGAATGAGTTTTCAGTTTTACAAGCATACACATGAACGCTTCAACTTAGAATTTATTAAATCTAACAAAATAAAACATTTTCACTTGTTGACAGAAGGTTTCAAAGCCTGATTTGGTTCCAGCCAAGAGGAAAACACTCCGGGTCTCTGGTCACGGTCATGAGGGGCAAGTTAAGAAGTTAACGCCTTCTTTCTCACAGTCTTTGTGCCGCTCCAGGTATTGAAAATGAAGCATAAAATGTGCGGAAGAGCACCCATTGAGAGTGCCCCCTTGTTCTGCCGACGAGATTAATGGATTTCCCACCCGGTGCCAGAATGAAACAAAAGCCTAGTCGAACAGTTGGCGATTAATACGCCTTGTTATTATTGGCTCGGTTCTGGCATCTAAATCCCAAGAGTCTCATAAATGGCTGCAGATACACAGTCAGTCCAATAAAACCGAGACGATGCAGCGTTGGAACGGCAGAAGCACTCATGGATTCCTTCCATGTAAAAGCGTAAAGGCATTCCTCAGAAACAAAGTTCTAAATGTGTTGAGACACAAAACCCTCTGATGAAGCCAATCCAAAAATTCATGAACTTCAAATGCCAAACCCTGAAAACGTCAGTACTAATCATACAGAAACTTCATTTCACGGCCTGGTGTTTGTGCTTGTGTTTAGAACTTCCTCTGCTATCGAAGACCGGCATTTGTAGTTTCGCGTGTGAGATGTGAGTGAGGGTTTGCCCTTTTATCTCGGAGCCGTAGCTGAATCTGATTTTCATGTGTTAATCTTTCACTTGGCGAACTCTTATCTCGATCAAACTGAAGCTTCTGCCTGAATAAACACGGTGTGACACAATACTTGGGCAGCATCCAGGTGTGTATCGTGGATGTTTGTTGTGTTTCGGAAGCCAGATTTTCCTCAAGAGATAACCGAATGGCTTAGATATTTTCAAGAAAACATGTTGTAGCGTGGATTAATACATTTCACAATAAGTCCAGCAATGTTTAGACATTGTGATGTATTAGATGTTTTCTGCTTCGCACAAACTTGCTGAGTGAGCAGCAGTGAAGAGCTACAATAGCACAAGAAGACTAGATTTGTAAATATGTGCATTTCAGCAGGCGCTTGCTTCCAAAAATTGTCTAAATGTCCAGATTCATTAACTGCGAATTTGTACACACACACACACACACACACACACACACACACACACACACACACACACACACACACACACACACACACAC
>JAVSBV010146119.1:0-15768 GCA_033117975.1 Parotocinclus spilosoma | reverse complement strand
TGTGTGTATGTGTATTTGAGTGTGGTAGTACCTGTGTATAATCCTGGAGCAGAGTGTGTGTGTGTGTGTGTGTGTGTGTGTGTGTGTGTGTGTGTGTCATAGTATCAAAGTCATCACTAACCAAGGGAGAAATTCTAAATTCTAAACAAATCAACAACAATCTGGAAAGCATCTCTACATTGTAAATGTAGAGCCTGTTTCCCAAGCCACAAACCAATACTGAAGTTTGATCTGACCAGTATTGTTAATAATTACAATACATTACTTCTATATGATGCCTTCCATACATCCAAGGTCAAATTACAGGGGTCGATGTAAATAAATTAATTCCTGAAATAATTTTGCTTGAGCGATCAGGACAGGAAAAGTATTTTTAGGTAGAGTTTTTTAAAAAGGCAAACTAAGTACAGAACCAAAGAGATTGTGAGTCGTATGCTTTAGAGGCCGAGACACTAAAAGATCTGCACTCTTCAGTGAGCATGCTACTTTTTTAAAAAAGCTACTTGCACACTTGTGTGCAGATCAGCCAGCTTTAAAAGAAAGATCAGAAAACACCATGTACGCTTATCAACAAAACCAGTGCCGGAACAGACTACATAAACCAACATGTAACATGGAACTCGTATGATCTTGTTGTTTGACCAGCAGCATACCAGCATCGAAAACATAATATACCCTGAAAAGAGCAGTCTAGATTTAAGAAAAACCCAGCACTGCCAGGAGAGGAATCGGAAATGACTCATTCATTCATTTCCTCTGCACTGGATCCTGATCAGTAAGCCGAAAGCAAGGGCCAGGGTGCCAATTAATCTCAGAGCACACATACTCAAACATTTATGCACACACTAAAGGCAATATAGAAACACCAATTAAGCTAACATGCATGTTTTTAGAATGTGGGAGAAACCCAGAGTACCTGGAATAAAGCCACACAGACATTCCCCACATAGGCGGAGTCTGAGTTTGGGAAAAAAATGGAGATGCTAAAGCTATGAGGTGACCATGCTGGACCTGGAACCGGAGGGGGTGGTTAATTTTAAATGTTTTATTTGTGAAACTGTATTTCATGTGTTGAGCAGTATCTTTATATACGGCTTTATGGGATTCAGATTTTAAGCCTTTCAGAATTTATCGAGTCAATTTTAGTCAAATTTAAGCCTAAATCTAATCTGCCTGTCTGAACACAGCCTTGTTGCCAATTCATAAAAAGGTATATAGTAAAAAGGAAGGACATTGTGCAGGTAAAAGATCAGTATCATTTAGTATTAATTTTAAAAGCTATTTAAAACTGTGTATGCTCCTCATAAGAAAATAATTGTCCAGAAATATCACTTGGCATTAGCTGAGCTCATATTTCACATTTGTTACTTCCAGGTAAGAATTATAGAAAATAATTAGTAAAAAAGCTTTGGGGGTAATCAGAACAACCACATTCAGAACAAGCATGTGTAATTTAGCACAACCACTTTGATTGTTTCTTGCAGTTTCACTAACTTTTATCTCATTGCAGTAATTAGAAACCTGCACAATTTTAAATGTTATCTTTGTTTTATTTGTTTAATAAACATATTTTCCTGCATTTCAGACCTGCAACAAATTCCAGAAACAGTTGCTAAAGCATTTGCCACTTTCTAATGTTGCCATTCCTTTTCACCACACTAAACAGATGTTTTGGCTAAGACAATAACAAGTATTTCATGGGGTTATTTTGACCCACTCTTTGTCTTATTAAGTGCAACAAAATGGGGTAGTCGCCATTAATGTTGTCTTTGATGTCATCACATTTTTTGTCCACTGCTGTAGGCAGGCCAGTTCAGACTTTGTAATGTGTGCAGCTGCACACTGCAAGGACAGGAAAGCAGTCTGTTTTATCCAAAAACATAGTACTTCTAATGCTGCCCTTTTAATAAAGACAACACTTTTAATAAATGTAACACTAAATTAAACTACAATACCAAATGCATTCAAAAACATTCCTGATGTTCCTGGCCAAGTATATGATGTCAAACAAAATGGTACAAAATAACATTTTAAAGCAACTTCTGCAGTATATAGTTGATCCTTGTTACTACTTACAAAGTAAAACACTTCTGACACCTAAATTACTTTGATAAGCACAAAATGCAAAGACACAATTAAATCTAAAGCTATCAACATCTGGTCATTTGCCACTACTAGTGATCTATGGTTTAAACTGGACATAACAGATTTTTGATATATTATTTTTAGATGTATCTAGAAAATAGTATCTAAAACTGTGTTATTAACACTTCAAAAGTTTACATTTTGTACAGTTTTAAGTGCTGTTATTTCTGTTATTTTGTATTGTAATATATTTGTATTACTATATAAATGATCTTGGTTGCTGTGTTTAAAACTAACATGAAAAATATTAAATAAAATAAATAATGTGAATAAATTAATCCAATCTAAAAAAACAACAGTCATTTTCATATATCATGTTAGACAGGCTCAATGTTTTTTTTATAAATCAGATATGTTTCTTTCCAGTTTCCAATTTTTCTCTCTGGATTTACTTTTTTATGTGTGGTAGATAGAAACATGTAAGAACTTGTAAACTCTAAATAAAAACACTATATGCAATATGTGTCATTAAATATACCAGGTTTTAATCAACCCTGGACTGACAGTAAGAAGCTTTAACAGCAGACTGGATAGGTCCAGTCATTACTACAATATAATGTGAGAAAAGATCAAAAGATAGGCTACAAAGTACAGGCTGATCACTGGGATTTCAAAAAATGCCCATGTCTATTTGTGTTTGTGTGTCTTTTTCACAAATGTATAAAGTGGTGAGCGCTTGTAACACTACTGCAAATTTTCATTTCTGTTAAGAGAAAAGACATTTAAGCCAAGTCTTCTCATAAAATGCAAGGTGTGCCGAGAAAATGTGGAAAATTATTATTTTGAGTGGATACTGAACTTCAGAACAGTCAAATACTCTAAATGGCAAATGATGATTAGGATGACAGAAGAAACTCTAACCTCATAAAGAGGTTTATATTGGGTGTATGCTCACAAGTGCATGAATGTGTGGACCAAAAACAATAATTTCAGACAGAGGATTTAGATTGTTTCTTGCATTCCAGTGCTCCAGGTGCAAATGTACTGGCGCATGCTCAGAGTCAGGAATGTGACAGCTTTTTCCAGCTCCCTGAAATCACATTTAATTTTCAACCCAAATACCTATTCCATACTGGCCCACTTCTTGCTTCCTTATCCCCTGTGAGATGGTTAATTAGCGTGCAGTAAAGGGCAAACTGAAGGGGAATCCACACAAAGGGTTTATAATGACTACTAAGACAATAGCAGAGAGACTGCCTACCTTAAAAACAAAAAAGTGGTGTCTTTCTGAACATATCAGAATACTTCACAAGCCATTTTTGCTGATAATGTGAATTTATTGCTAATATAAATATTATGTGAAAGTACAGTACAGTAATATATAACTCAGGAAATGTTTTCTGTTACATTGCAGTAAATTGATAAGGACTTAATATTTCATGGTTCTCACTGAGTGTTACAGGATTTTTAAGCAGAGCGACCTAGTTTTTCAAGTATAAACATACGCTCTTGGAAAGTACGTTCCACATACCACTCGGAGAAGTTGTTTGATTTTTCTCTCAGTTGAAGGGTGAAAGCATAACACAATTTACAACGTATGCATTTTGAGGTGCACTGTGATCTTTTAACCTTGCAAAAGGAGTTGCTTGAATTACAGTTAAATTCCACTTAACTTAAGAACCAGTTGATGGCTGATGAAAAATAAACCCACCCTTAAAAACATAAGATACGTAACAAAACACTCATATCAGGTTATACATGTTGTACAATATAACCATGTTTTTTAAATCCCCCCAGTGTATAGTTATAACTGTGCAGGCATTATTCACCCTGTACAGAACAACACCTCTACAATCAGAACAACACAGAGAAGAGTCAACTTAGAAATAAATTATAATTTCATGACATGAATTAGCTTCCCCAAATGAGCAGTTAGTGTTGATAGCAGACTGCAACCAGAACATTATTCCATCGTTACTTGGACCGCAGCCAAATGTAGCAAGTCTACACCACAGAGTGTGAGAGAGTAAATATAATTCACTGAAAATCAACACACATGGAGAATGTAAACACCAAACGAAATAAAACATTTAGCCTTGGTCTCTGCATTTCATTTATGGGGCAGTCCCTTACAAAATGATCACAGTTAATATAATAACATTCTAAAGTGCCTTAAAGAGTCCATAACAAATGCCATATGTGGTCCCAGGTCTGCAAATTTGTCTGCCAATGTGTGCATCACCTAAACTATACATATTTTTACAACCCCAAATCAGAAAAGTTGGGTCAGTATGGAAAATGCAATTATTTTAAAATCGCAGTGCACATGAAAATTCCTGAAATGTCCCTCCAAGGAAGACTGAAGGGGACTAACATACAGTATTTGACTTGTTTTTCATTGTCTTGTTGATAAATGCATGGGCGTCCCTGGAAAAGACCTTAATCGAATTAATGTGAGTCAAGAGACCATTTGTAATTCGCACTTGCTTAAAATAAATAAGCTGATATTTAGGTCATTAAAGTTAATAAATACACATACATGCATTAAGGATCAGTACCAGGGTGACCCCCTGCCCAGTCTACATCTGCATTTCATCCACAGTATAATCCCCATAAACATTAATTAGCACAGCTGTCTTTTCAATTACCACTGCATGACATTGCCTGGTTATAGTTAAGGTTAGGATTGGGACATAGTCAATGCTTACTTCGTAAAACATGAAGTTAAGGAACACAGAGTGTATGGTGATCCAGGAAATCTACCATCACAGAAAATGAGCCGACTGGGTTTTTGAAAGGATGTTACACACAAGTATAATTTAACAGAATGTGTTGCTTAAAATTGGTTCTTTTTGTCATATAAAAATACAGAGATATGTGTTTCAAATATGAGAGCTACCAGATCTTGTTCAGAAAGGATCCAGCCCAAATAAAGTACTGGTTACAGTAGAGCTGTCACAATCAGGAAATTTTAGCGGACAATCGTCATGCAAATAATACACCCCCACTATTTTAGAAGGCCTGAATAGCGAAATAGCAGTCTATGTATTTTCTGTGTGGAGTCTAGCTGCCCTCCCCATATCTGTGTAGGTTTACTCCAGGTACTCCAGCTCACCCAACAGTGCAAGGACATGCATGTTAGGCTAACTGGTGTTTCTAAAGTTCCCCTAATGTGTGTGCATGTATATGAGTGTATAAGTTCATATGGATTGGTGCCCTGTCTTTGGTAGTTTCTGCCTTGCACCATGTGCCAGCAGCTAAGCACCTGTTTAGGATCAGATGGTCATTAATGAATTAATGAATAACACCGCTTTAAATACTACTTTATTTACAACGGCAATGTTATGGTTATGGTTAAATAAAAATTCAAATATATTCAGGACGGTGTGATGCAGGTCAGGATCAGAATATTTCTATTTAGAAATATTCTAGTTTCATTTCATTCAGTTTTCAGCTATCCAGTTAATATTTTTTCAGCTTTTCCCTGAATCCTCAGCAGTTTATCACAGAACAATGCTTTGGTCATTTGCTTCCCTCAGAATAATTTCTATAGAAACAAAACTTCCAAACAACTTCTGCACTAACATGCTTAAAACATTAAGAGAGATGGATAGCAAAATCCACCAGAGCAGATCTATCACTGAACATCCATTCTGAAACACTATAGTGCACTAATCAATATGAGATCAATGGCATTTCAACTTGCAAACTTCCAATGATATGGCATATGTTTTACTGTTGCACCAACTTGGAGCTTTGATTAGCAATTTGACAATACCAACTTTAATCAAAGGTCAACTTCTGAGGCCATTTTAAGTAGATTAAAACAACAAAAAGATGTTCCAAAAATTCTATTGGGCCAGGCCTCTTACAAAAAATAAGTGAATGTAAATGCTTTTGGTGTTTATGAGCTTATTTATCAGACCTTAGTTACAGCTGGTCTGAAATGTTCAATGTAGAACATAGGAGTTGCACATATCATGCCTCACCTCTGATTATCCTTTGTTTCTCTGTAGGAATGAGATTTCACATCAGACTCTACAATCATGAGGCCAGATTTCAAACCACAGAATGTGTGTGCTTGTATTCTCTTCACCGTGAACCCCTGAGGAGCTCTAAACAGATAACTGCTTTTGTGGGATTTGGATTTAAACAGCGAGCAATAAACTTTCAAAACTTTCCACCCATATTACTTCGGGAAGACCATATGTAAGCTATTCCACCTGGAGTTGGAGAAATGATGAGAAGAGACAACAAGTAAGTGAAATTTCCCCCCCAAAAATGGCAGAATAATGACAAACACATATGCATCAACCTGAAAAAGGAGTAGGGATTAAAAAAAGAAAATGGGTGTATCTTTGCACAGCTGGCTATAATAAAGTAGTGTCAGGCAAAGCCTTCAGAAAGGCTGGAGGCACATCTGGTTTTGACGCGTTCTCCCTCTGTAGAGGATGGCTTAGGAATGAGCTAGAAAAGCACACTGTGGAGAGTGGAAAAGAGGAAAAAAACAGCTGGAGTTCATACAGTGTCTGTTGACTTTCAGTGAGATATCATGGACTATGTGTAATGTAATTAAAATCTCAGAAGAAACAAATACAGCAAAAATGCGGTGTAAATTGAAGCCGAATGTTTTGTTTATACTAATAAACCTTGGGATGACCGAATCTTAATATTATAATTCAACACCACCTGTTTTTCATTACATGTTATTTCTATTCTTTTAAACAAACCTCATTATTGTTTAGCAGCCAATGTAAAATGCAATTTATGAAGACCAAATATTCCATTTCTCTATTTTTAGACAAGCCCACTACAACAAAAAACAAATAATACTGGATTCATTCTGCTCTTGGATAGAATTCAAGATAAACGTTTTGGGTACTTAGATCAGACCTAAAAGAAATATGCATTCTGTGCATATTTCAATTTAAAAATTATAAAAATGTTAAAAATATACAAATGACAAGAGCATGGCTACAAAACCTGTATATTGCACACTTTAATCCATAATTGTTTAAAAATATTAAACAAAAAAAATGAAACATATGCCATGTAGAAAAACAGATCTTTTTAGATGATCCACTAGTGTTTTTAACTGGTCTCATAACTTTACGGTTTCATTATAAACTGCAGAAATATGCATATATTTATATAATATATTTCTCTTTAATGAGATTGTAGTCTCATTTTAAAACCTTAACAACCTTATGTCAGTCTTTGACCCTGTTTACACCTGGCCACACAATGAGTCTTGTATTTGCATTCGATCCTGTTTAGATTGTAACCACATGTATTCTTAAGGGCAAAAAACTAGACCAAGCCCTAAATGGCCTTGGACAATAATACTCTTCCAAGAAAAACAATTAGCAAACATTGTCTCATGCAGGTTTTGTGTCTGGAACATGTGGAAACAAACCACTGCTCTCTGAGCAAAAAAAAATCAAAGATAGAAAGAAACTCTTTGAACATCAGGAAAAGTTTGAATTCAGAGTGGTTGGGTGGAATGATGCATAATGATTTGAGTTGTCTGTTGATGCTTTAAAGAGAGGTCTTTGAAGGTCTGGTGAACAGTGGTGCATGTTAATGTAATTGACTACTGTCCAGAAAGTGCAAGGTTCATGCTAAGTTGTTTTTTTATATTTTATTATAAATACAATTACAGTATAAATGTGTATTTAAATAATTAGGTAATACATTATCTTGATGTTATCACTTACATGCATACGTTTTGAAGGTCTATCTCATGTCTGTAGGCTTTACAGTTAATCTGTTGTATGAACATTTCCAGTGGTGCAAACGTTTGCCTGCCTTGTTAAGATATTCTCTGAACAGATATTTTCTGAACTGAGCTTTGCAGAACATCTTAGCTACACAGAACATCTCAGCTACACAGGGGTAAAATCGACTGAGTTATCCATTAGGGAGTGAAGCTGCAGACACGCCTTGCTTCATACTTCATACATGCTTCACTGGTTTGTTTTGACTAGGTGTGCGAATGGTCAAGACCAATGTTTTTATTATGACAATAGTTGAAATATTCAAGTAAAGTGACTTTGTCCTTAGTAATGTTGTTCTGTGAACATATTGTGAACCTAGCCCCAATGAACTTGCCCACCCAGGCAAGTTATTTTTCAGGCTTATATCCTGACATAGCATTTTACTTTCCCTGTTACTTACCCTGCTTAGTATTTATATGTACTATATAACTGGTATATACAGTACAGTGCTACTACATACTGTAATGCTTATCTGGTTAACATCAGACTATAACCAAAAATAATTACTTATCTGAAATAATATACTTAATGATTTAATAATTACTTACACAGAATTAAATAGGTCATTAAATGTACACAGCTTGGCAAAGCATCCATTGCAGTTGCATCCATGTAGCCTTCAGTAACTTCTGTACATTTACCACTGATGCCTTACATTAATGTAAACATAACTGAACATAAATTACTGTATTTGGAATCAGTAATGTAATGTATGGCTTTTTCAAATCATGACATTAAGTACAGAATAGCGGAACTAGTCAAATAATTAATTAAACCACAAATTTGCTGTCCAAACTACTCAAACAAGTATTTTATAATTACTTTTGCCCTATTTATTTCTATGCATGGTAATATAATATTATCTAGTAAAAACATTCCCAACAAAGAAGCAGTATTAACTATAGCTGGTAGTGGCCTACGTCACATTTGTCATGCAGCTAAAAACTTCCATCCTAAGTAAGTAATGCTTATGGAGACTGGGTGCTGCCTGCCGTTTTGTCAAATGATGGTATAATATTAGTGAAACAGATGTGTATTTTACATATACATTATTAGCCGGAGAAAAGTAATCTTCTAACAACTAACCATGGTGTACCCCCTTCACCGCCATTTGGTAATCATTGACATGTATACTTAAGTTAAACAGGTGCACTATTACCAAAAACATACTCTATACAGTGCAAAATGGTTCCAGGGTTTCTTGTGCAACAGACTTTCCTTATATAGTTAATACCATCCTGTGCAGAGAATGGAGCGTTGTTCCCTTTCCATGCGCCTGGTTTTACTAATGCACAGAAGTGCACATGGGTTCACTTATTGTCCGTTTCCTGCCCTGTGCTCACCTTTCTCTGGAATAAGCACTGCAGGCAAAGGCAGTGAAAACCCCCCGTGTTTTCTTAAGAAGCACTGAGGAAAGCAGGAGCAGAAAATGAATATACAACAAACACACTGCTACTTTGTCAGGGGAAAAGGTAAACTATTTTTTGGGTTAAAAAATAACATTAAAGTATAAATGGCATTAAAAATGGAAAAACCCTTTGGAGTTTACCATGCATATCAGTAACACAACACAAATGCTCTTGATATAGTGATATTTTATTTTTTTTACATTTTGTCACTCACATGTGCTATATATACTTGGAATTATTTCAGCATCAAAGTACAGCCCTAAGCCTTGTCTTGGTATCCTGTTACCAAGTCAGAAGACCAATGAAAGGTACACAAGGGTAATGCATTTTAGGCCTAAACTTCACAACCTCCATCTGTAGTATTTGGGCAACTGAAATGTTTTTCATTGTGAAAAATACTGCTCACCAAAATTTAAGTTAGATATTTCACTATTTTTTTGTGAGCAGTACACATATGAACTTGAAATACATAATAATTATGTACTTCCTTAGCTATGTGATTATATATGTTAATAATTGATTACCAGACCATTTAAACTAAATCTATAGATCTTTTAATGAGACAGTAGCCACTGCACAACCATTATGTCTTAAAATTTACTCTAGTTTTCAAAGTTTGACGTTGAACTACACCATGAATTGGGCACCAGCCCATCTGAAGTCACCGTACACTCATTTATACCTCTAGCAGAAATCCACCTACTGGCAAGTTTCCGAGATGCAGAAAGTAATGGCAGTTAATTATAATTCATGTAACCCCCATCCCACCCAACTGCAGAAGCCACATTGCTTAATCTCTGCAGCACTGATAAAAACATGCATTCCATTAGACTTCTGCTTGGTAATGTGCCATATTCTACAGTTGGGGATTTAACAATACCAACCTTTCACACTAAGTGCTTCTATCTAATGAATTATTACGACTTACAAGATTCAATTTTTTCTAATAGCAAAATGTACTGCAATGTAAAAAAATTACCTAAATCAAATTTTGCAGTAAATAGTAATTCAGCACCAATACAATTTGTCACAAACAAGTATAAAGTGGACAGCACAGTGGCATAGCGGTTAGCAAAGTCACCTCACAACAGAAGAAACCTGGTGTCCTATTCCTGCCTGGTACCCTGTGTTTACAACTGAAGCGTAAAAGTGATTATGCGAAATAATTATGATAAGTAAGTATAATATGGGATAATAACGTGTGTTGTGCTTCATAGAGTCAATTCACATACATTTGTGCCTGGAGGAATAGATTGCAGACCACAAGTGCAAATCAGCTGGATTGCAGAACAGAAGTGCAACTTATAAGGACACTCACACAAGCGTTTTCATCACTGCTCGGATGATGTAACCCAGTAGTTTCTTACAGTGGTGTAACAAGTAAACCTTTTGTTCTTTCTCATTAGAGAGAAAGAAGATAGCTAATACAAATGATATCAGAAAGGATAATGTGACAGGAAGCACTTCACAAGGAATAGGAAGTGATGATCTGGTATGCTCTCTTGTAAAAAGCATGAAGGACACTGTGTTATTTAATATGAGTTTAAATGAAGCTTTAAAAATACAACTAAAACAGATTCAGCATGATCTCTTTCACATATGAGTGATATGATGTGTGCATGTGAATGTAGTTACAAACTTTGCCAATGCTAGCAGAGGGTGAACTTAATTCAAAATTCAAATCAGGAACATTTATTATACAGGTATCAGTACCAACAGTATATAAAACTGCCTGCCTCCATCGGGTTGACGATCACTGATCTGTTACCAACCCTAATTTACCTAGTAACATCTATCCATCTTTCATCTATCCACCATATATTCATCCTACCATACTTTTACACATTTAAGCTTTCAGGAATCTATACACATTAATCTACCAGTTTAGCAGAAAATTAGCCACCTATTCTAGCACTGCCCATCAATCCATCCATGTTTCCATTCAGCCATTTTTAGCAGTCCTTCCACCCAGGTTAACCAGACTGGACCACTTAAGAATCAACAAGCATAAACAATGTAAACTGTGCAAAGAAACCAAACCATTGATAATCAAATTATATTTACAACCATAATGCCTATTTGCATCTACATAAAATAAGCCATACATGCTGGAAAACGCCACTACCTGTAAAAAAAAATGCATCCATCTATGCTTTTATTCACCGCATTGCACAAAAGTAGATAAATCACAAGTACTATACAAGTCAATACATTCAGCATTCAGTTTGGTATACCTATAGTAGTCTATACTTGTTGCTCTGTCCCAGCATGAACACAAAATGAAGCACTTACGGATTTGTAACTTTTTGTGATCGAGCTTCTTCACTTTATCCTGTACAGTTTTCAGTCTCCTCTGCAAATCCGCGCTCCTGTGAAGAACCGAAGCCGCTTCGCTCTGGATCTCCAGGAAGATGCTGCATGCATGGCGGGACAGTTCCGAGAGCTGCTGCAGAATGCTACAAAGACCTTTACCGCTTACATCGTTCAGGGAGTCCCACAAAGGCCAGTCTGATTGCAGGTGAGATTGTTCTACACCCGATAAAAACCGTTCACGATTTAACCTGCACATGCGCTGGGGCTGTAGGATGCGCTTATGGAAAGGCATGTCTACAAAATGTCCTCAATGAAATCCTTTAAAAAAAAGTTAGTCTTCTGCAAGTTACTTTTCCACGGTACTTTTTGAGATCATACTTACGCCCCGAAACATTATTCAAATGAAGCGAGCTTGCCATTCTGGAGACTTTTGTGGAAAACTCGCTTCCAAGTCGCGTTTAATAGGACGCTCGGAATACCGGGCGTGGATATCGGGAACTCAGTGGATCTGGATCTAGTCGGTTTGGAGAATGGTTTATGAAAAGGTAAACTATGATACTAACAATTCTTATTTCCTCTTTATTTGCCTGAATGTTGCTCAGTATGAACGATGGGAGGCTAATATGGAATAACAATACTTTCTGAATGCCATTTTCCATGCTTTCTTGTTTTCCATGTCATTGTTTTATCTCTTTTTCCTGGACAGATCTGCACCTATTGGTGGACAAAAGAGTGTCCATGCATAGGTGTTTCTTAGATGTTAAATATGTTGATCATCCTGTAGAGTCAAAGTAAACCAAGATACACCAGGAAAATTGTTTATAGAAGCTTCATTTAATAACAATCAAAAACTATAAGACATAGCTCTCATAAGAGTTATACACAGAGCCTTTTTAAATATAGTGGGGGCAGTTCATGGAGCTACCCCAACGTAAGCTTCTTCTTGACACTAAGTAAATGTCATAAACTTGTTTTAAATGCAGAAACTTGTAAGACAGTATTGAATTGAAGTGTGTGTAACCCAAAAAACTATAAACACCCAGAGAAACATAAAATCAAGTATCATAAACCGCTTGAAAAGAGCAAAATAAACAGAAATGACACACATGCAATGCATGCTGGGGACCACCCAGAATGCTACCCACCAAAAAGTATGAGACCATTAGTGAAAGTGCTTCCAGTTTGCATTTTTCTCTGTAATAAAAAATGGTGCTTTCTATTACAAATCATACAATCAGCATAATGTTTTTAATAAAAAAACTTACACACATTTAGCAATTTATAGGTATTTTGTGTGTTTGAATTGAATGTAGACTTCATAAGTTTGTGCAGAATCTGTTGGTCCAGGTTCTCCTTGCATCATTTTACAATATTTCAAAATTAATCTTGCGATGTTACCAAATACTTGGATGTCTATGGCTTTAAGTGATCCTGTACATTCTTAATATGGTTAAGGTCAGGTGACTGAGGAGGAAATTCCATAAAAACACTATTTGGTGTACATTAATCTTTAATCATACTGCTCACAAATGTTAGGAAATACAAAGAGCCAATCCAGAGATCATAGCACGTATATGAATAATGGAGTGGTTATAATTGTGTTGTGGAGCAGTTAATTCTGTGCAGGTTCCCAAATCCAGAGTGGGCAAAACAGATATAAATATTTTCACTAGCATGCTTCACTGTTGGTTTGATATGCTGTGATGTCAATCTCTCTTCTGTTCTTTTCCTTAGATAAACCCTACTGCCAGAAAAACTTGGATTAATCAGTAAACAGGACATTTTTTCAGTCATCTGTTGTGAAATGTTTGTATGTCTTAGTCCATGCCAAGGGTTATGTTTTGTTTACCTTCCTAAAATGTGGCTTGGAGATTGCTACTTGTCCTTTGAGGCTACATAGCCTTCTTTTGACTATAGAGTTGCAGATTTGGAATAGTTTGTTTTTTATTTAATAAAACTCCATAGATGTGCAGAAGTTGTTGTTTTGCCTATTAATGAACAAAGCTAGTGCATTGGTCTTTCAATTATGTGGTAAATTTGTCTGCCAGACAATGCTTGGATAGAAAAGAATCAGTTTGAGCAAAGCCTTATAGAGTGCCCAACACTGATCCTTCAGAAATCTTTAGTTTAGACATGCTGAGATCCTGAGAGAGCAACCTTTTGCTTATACCTATTTTGACTTCTGAGACATTCACTCAGGTCTGATGCCATATGTTTTACTGTCTTTATTTAATGTCTTATGTATTTAATGTTATGGTGAAAACATAAACCATTGCCATATTTATAATAGGTGAAGAATGGCTGCAAACATATTAAACTTAAAAAGCCTGAGTAGATCAGATCCACCAAGTATTGCCTGATCATGTGCTTCTTTGGAAAGGATAAGCCTTAAGGAATCTGACCTCTTGTACAAGGATATTGACATGGTCAATTTCACATATGTGTTTACTTGCTTTTCAGTAGTTCCAAATACCAATACCTTCTGAAAATTAAATCACAGTTCTTCATACAGATGTTTGCCTCACACTGCATATGTAACATATTACTATTGTTATACAATTGAATTTGATATTTAAATATACTTTATTTTTCACTAAATAAAGGTTAGGACTGCACCACACCTCTGAAGTATCGCCTTCCTCACACTGTATCAAATTGGTCTGCATGACTGCCATTTCAGAAGGAAGCCTTTTCTAAAGATGCACAAGGAAGCTTTTAAAGAGTTTGTTGAAGACGAGCAGACTAAAGGATTAATGGAACCGTGTCCTGTGATCTGATGAGATTTGGCTCAGACTATGTCAAGCGTGTGTGGCGGCTCCACGTGAGGAGTACAAAGACAAGTGCCTTATCTTGCCTACAGTCAAGCATGGTGGTTTGAAGCTGCATGAGTGCTGCTGGCTGTTTGGAGCTACAGTTCATTGGGGGAATCATGCATGCTAACATGTACCATGACATACTGAAGGAGAGCATGATCCTTTCCCTTCAGAAACTGGGCCGTGGAGCAGTATTTCAACATGATAACGACCCTAAACACAACAAGATGACCACTGCCTTGCTAAAGCAAATGAGGGTAAAGGTCAAGCATGTATCCAGACCTAAAACCTATTGAGCATCTGTGGAGGAGTGCAAGGTCTTTAACATCCACCAGCTCTGTGATGTCAACATAGAGGATTGGAAGAGGATTCCAGTGGCAACCTGTGAACCTCTGGTGAATTCCATGCCCAAGAGAGTTAAGGCAGTGCTGGAAAATAATTGTGGTAACATAAAATATTGACACTTTGATTGCAATTTGACCATTTTTACTAAGGGGGGGTACTCACTTTTGTGGCTAGCAGTTTAGACATTAATGGCATTAATGGTTTACTTATTTTGGGGGTAAAGCAAATTTACACTGCTATACAAGCTGTAGACTGATTATTTTACATTGCAGCAAAGTGTCATATTATTAGCCCATGAAAAGATATAATAAAATATTTTTTAAAATGTGTGTGAGATACTGTATATTGCAGCATTTTAGTTGTGACCACAGTGTCATGTTTGCATGTTTTTTTACTCAGGTTTTCTTACTCTTCTTGCTCAATATTAACTCAAGCTTATGATTGAAATATTAGAAGTACAACTCAATTACATGAAGTAATAAGTTATCAAAAGATATGTTTGGAAGTACAAAATAAAACCATAAAACTTTATTAGTTGTTTTGGTAGTGACATTTTCAGTAGTGACCTGTCTCTGTTAAAATTTGAGCATAATATAAAGAAATGTCTAAAAGATCTAGAGATCTCCATATTATCTAGATAGTACACATTTAACGAATACAGCTTTGAACAGATGTATCCACATAAAATCATAATGCTCATTAAAATAATTTTTTTTACAAATAATACTTTATTTTCACATTTTAATTAGGTCAATTTAAACTAATATTAATTTATTTATTTAAATATTTTTTTATTGTGGGTATGTTCAATGAATGAGTAATACTCATTTTACAGATTATAAATGTCTGTCACTTGATCCAATGTGTAAGCAATCCCGTTTCTCACTCTCCTTCTCCCTCGCGCTCGTGTACTAAGCCCGGTGTACTAATCAGTGCGAGCTTTCCTTGTCACCAGGTGTGGCTTGTTACTTCCGGGCTTCACTCTCCCTTTATAAGGCTTCCGGTTTCGCTGTTCGAGTGCGAAGT
>JAVSBV010146111.1:0-15768 GCA_033117975.1 Parotocinclus spilosoma | reverse complement strand
ACATGCACATATCCAGGGTTTGGTGTTGGACTTGTAAATCCTTCTTTAGTTTGTCTAGTTATTGATTAATTCAGTCTTTGTGTATTGAGGTGTTTATTCTATTTTAGAGCTTTTTGATTTTTTTTTTTCTTAAATACAGTTATGTGATGCCCTGAATGTTTTGTTTCCAAAACTTGGGACTGTTACTGGTGGGTGGCTGCTTTACAAATCTTCAGGTAGGCCAGCACAACTTTCTGTGTTATCTTTACAGCTGTACCTGCAGCTAAAATAATGAAAAACTGTTTCTTTGTTGCAACAGATGCTACTCAAATACAAATTTCAAAGGTTCTGTGTATAATTCTTTCTTTATGTTGAATTTAAGGAAACTGTAAGTGCAAAAATGTCTTGTTTTGTCTTAATCACTATTTCTGGTTGCTTAGACTTTATGCATACATACAAATAAACTGATTTTGCGCTAAAATGTTTTCTACAGGTGGATGGGGTCGAAGAAAGCTGACGATTGTAGCTCCAGATGACACTGGTTATACAGGCAGAATCTTGAAGACTGCAAGTCGTGGTGGTAAAAATCTCTTCATAGCCCCAGTCCAAGAAGAACTCAGCACAGCTCCCCTACAATTAACCGATGATGCATTCAGTAGCATGCCAAAAGCCACCTGTCAGAAATGTGGAGTAGCGATTCCCTTACAGCTCTTGATGGAGCACATAAAGTCTTGTGCAGTCATTGATATTAGCAGTGACGATAACCTGCCTAGTGGATCCCTGGATAGTGATGACCCGGAAGTGAGACAATGTAAGACTTTTGTTCAAGCATTTGATATTATATTATGTACTACTAATTAGAATGCATTCAAAAACAGCCTCCTAAAAATAAAGTTGTTGTTGCTTGTAACTTACTACTTTCATTTTTGTAAATGTAATTTCTCAGCAGTAGCTATGCAGGAATGTCCGGTCTGCACAAAAATGTTTCCATGTGACTTTATTGAGGAACACGCTTCTTCATGTGGGGAAAGGTATCCAATTTTATTCTTGATCCCTTTCCCAATGGCAGTTTGTCTTGCTGTCTTGTTTTAAACATGCAGTCTAACATCAAAACTGTTATGTGAGTAGTGCAGGAAACAAAGTGATGACCATCAGTGAGGTGTCTGAAAGTACCATCAGTGAGGAACGGCAAGCAGAAATGCCTGGACCATCCAGAACTTGTGCAACAGTTACAGATGGTATGTGCTGCGATGGTAACTAAAAATTGGCATATCATCAAAGCATGGCCTACTCTTTACACATTAATAACTGTTCACTTTAAAAAATGCATACAGAGGCATGGCAGTCTTTTAATGTTGCTTAATGCTAATACTTTTCACCACAATGTTTAAAACTCAGTGTTATGACGCCAGAAGCCATCCCCCATTGCACACACTGTTCCTCTCTGGTCAGGACCATCAGAAAGCAGCTATTATTTAATTTTCAGCAATGCAGTGACACTGGCGTTGCAGTGGTGTGCTGGTGTGAGTGGATCAGACACAGCAGTGCTGCTACAGTTTTTAAAGTGTCCATTCACTGCTCACTCTATTAGACAGTCCTACCAAGCTGCTCCACCTTGTAGGTGTAAAGTCAGAGACGAAAGCAAATCTAATAGAACACTACACACTAACACACCACCACCATGCCAGTGTCACTACAGTGCTGAGAATGACCCACCACCCAAATAATAGCTGCCTTCTGATGGTCCTGTTGGTTCCTGATCATTAAAGAACAGGAAGGAGGAGGATAAAGTATGTAGGAAAACAGAAAGGCTACAGTCTGTAATAGTTTATAAAATAAGGAGGTGTAGTATTAATATACTGACAGGCCACTTTATTAATAATTAAGATGTCTGTCTTTGTTTGTTAGGCTGGTTAACCATCAGTGACCCGGCCACAGCCATATCTCGTTGTGTGGATCATTTTCTCCGCATGCATGAAAAGGATAGTCCCTTACTACTTAGTATGGACATCAGAACAAGTCCTGCTGAACAGGATATGGCCCTTATAGCCTTTTACAAGCGACCTAATGTGGAATGGGCTCGACCTCTGAATTGCAGGCTTGAAGGTATCTCCATATACAAGTAACAGTTTTTAAAAAAAAAAATTCATGTTTTCTTTATTCTGAGTCTTGTAATGTGTTACAGGAGATGTTGCTATTGGAGATGGTGTTAATCGTTTTTTCTTTTCAACATGCATGGAAAAGCTGAAGTCTGGGTTTTACGTTAATTACGGTATGTATGTTGAACATGGTGTTCTTTCAATTGCTATGTTCATTTTAAATAGCATAAAATGAAAAATTAATACCTCTGTCTTACAGGTAAATTATATGTTTGGGGTTTGGTTTATGCAATTGAAAGTTTAAATAATGTTTTTAGATGTAGTGTTCATATGGATGACAACTGGGGTCTTATGTTCATCATAGACCTAATACATAATCATTCATTCACACCCACATCCAGGTTTAATTTAGAGAAAGCAGTATAAACCTTTGTCTCTGTACTGTAGAAGAGTATTATGTGTTTAACATTTAAATTTTTTTAAAACAGGAAACTCCAGTGTTACAAAGCTTTTTGAAGGAGAGTCAGGCCATTTGGTCCCTTCAGCCTCTCATTTTCTTGTGGAAAGCGATCTTTTCTTTGTGGCAGGGAGAATGATGGGCCATTCTTTTCTTCATGGAGGACCATGCCTGTCGGGACTAAGTCCTGCTGTTGTTCATGTCTTGCTTGGTGGAAGTTCAGAAACTGCAACTGTTACACCAGAGGACTGTCCAGACCTGGACATCAGAGAAACTATTCGGCTTGTATGTTTCTTTCATGTTATGTTTGTGCATAATGGGATGTGCACATTAAATATATCTTTAGTACTATCATTGTCTCCTAATTTGGTTATTTTTCTTGAAGCTTGAAGGTGAATCTAAACTCTCTGATCAGGACAAAATAACTGTCCAGGACTTGGCCTATGCATGGGACCTCCCTTCCCTAACTGAGAACAACAGGCGATGGCTTTTTGAGAAGCTATTGATCCATGCTGTAAGTGGACAAACAAATATCTGCATTTGAATATATTCTTGAGAATTTTCTGTTTTCTAATATCTTACTGTCTGGGTTTGTGGGTGGTGTCCCTTCTTCCTCTTAACAGGTGATTGGACGTGTAACAAGACAAATTAAGCAGCTGAGACGAGGTCTCAAAGAAACTCCAATGTGGACAGTCTTGACCCAACGACCTGACACAGTGGCCTTGCTTTTTCCAAAACCGGGAGCAGGGAATGTCAGCCCTGAGGTAAATCTTAATTGCTCTGACTGATTTATTTAGGTAGTTGGTGTGAAACCTGCATGGCTCCATAGCAACCATATCTCATTTTGTATGCAGGCTAGATTCAGCCCAAGAGCCTCCTTTCAATTATACAGTCGTCCCCCCCCCACTAAACTTTCACTCTAATATTGTAATCACTTGCATATCATTCACACAAAGATTAATTCCAGTTCAACAATCAACTTTCGGGTGGTTTTGTGGCCTGTAGTATTAGGTTGTTTAAAAATGAGAGACCTGAATCATTTTTGTGTGACATTTTTTAATGCAGGTATTACTTCAGCGCATCTCTTGGCCGCGCAGTGACGACCATGACGACGATTATTCGGGTGACATCAAATGTCGCATTTTGGACTATCTTCGAGAGTTCATTGCCAATGGTATGTGTACATGGTACACAGACATGCATTTAAAATGCTCTTAGTTACATATACACCACTCTTACTTGTTAAACTAATCAAGTGAAGCTGTTAGTGCTGTAGTTGGTCATTTATCCTGATGACAAGGCTCTGTTCACACAGCTGGTATAAGTGCCCAAAATGACAGATTTGGCTGTGTGAATGGTAAATCACATTGAACCTGACATTTTCCATATTTGAAATTGACCAATTCAGTGTGTGGTATTGATATCCGATCTGTATCCAATTTATGCCAATGCCACTAAGGATCAGATCAGAATTTGACTTGCATAACAATTGGCTGTTGTAAAATATATAATGAATTGGCTAAATGCTGTCACAGAACACAACTCAAAGGGAACAAAAGCCTAAAAAATGGGTGGCTGAATAACGTCTTTTTTATAGTAACCTGGAATACTTTTGTAGAATCCAGCTGTCAGTCACTATAACTTCATAACTCATCAGGGGTGAGGTAAAATGAAACAAATAAACTTAGCCCTCTTGTGTGTTTTCAGTTACACAGCATTAACCATTCAGATATCTATTACTGGTCACATAAAGACTGCGTGGACAGCCTTAAGAGAACATTTTAAAGAAAGTACCTTTTGTTGTTTGATCTGTTATTATTAGCCCCTAACGTAATTCATTTTTACCTACTCTATAGCAACTTCAGTTGAATTGACCAATCTGGTGAAATTCTGGACTGGATGGGAAATTCTTCCATCAAGTCTCTCTTTAGAGGTAGTCAAGGGCAGGTACCCCACAGCGTCCACCTGCTTCGAGACCTTGCGCATCCCAGGTCATTACAAGGATTACACATCTTTTAAGAGTGACCTAGTGGCCTCTATAAGCACTTGTCAGACAGGTTTTGGACTTGTGTGAACAACTTTGCATGGATTTTTTCACTTGCAAGATTAGACTTAAGGTAGTAGTTGTAAATGCATGTTTGGTTGCTGTTGACAGTTCTGTTCAACATGTTTGTGTAAAGGATTATTGTAATAAATACGTCTTGCACTGTTGCATCCATTTTTTTCCACTGATCCAGGTTTATTTTTTTTTAACAAACTTAATACAGATCATCATGTCACAATTTATGTATTATTCAACATTGTTCTAGTAATTATTCTTTAGCAATCATTACTCATCCATCCATCAGCAAACCTGTAATCCGACTAGGGGCTGCGGGGTTCGCTGGAGCCTATCCCAGCAAATGTCAGGCAGAAGTCACAATACGCCCTGGACCACACCCATGGCCACCAATCCATCCAGACATACACATTCACTCACACCTGGCAATTTGAATCTCCAATGCATCTGAACCTAGTCATTGTGGTTTAAGCATCAGTTCTATCATGGGGTAAAAAATGCTCACAAAATTGAACAGCAGCAATGTAAATATCACAGCCAAAAGACTGAGATGCAGCTCTTGGGTTAACTGCATCTTTTAAAGCTGCCATTTGTCCATTGGTCAGTGGGCAATCTGTGTCTGGGACAATGACACTTTCATGGTCATCATGAGGCAGTCCACTGTTTTCCCAGTTAATCCTTGGTGTATCCCTTGCCTATAAATAGAGGAAAAGCTATTAGTATATTAGTAATAAAGTAAGGGAGTCATTGGCAATATTAACTGCATTAATATTGTAATTCACAGTTTTTAAACAATGTCAGCTAATAGTCACACATACCTCTGTGACAGATGGTTCAGAAATTGGGTGATGTGTAGATCCCAGAATCCATAGCTGGTTGGGGGTCATCTGGTTTTCTGTTCTCATAGGATGATTGTCCCAACCAGTGCAAAAATTATCTAAGTCATCCTGTAGGCGTGGCAGCAGAAGAGATGCAAAATACTGGCAATGCTGAGGAAGCCCTCTTCTTCAAGATAGTGAAGTACATCATGGTAGATGTTTGTTACAGCTACCCACAAGTCTCTCCACAGCCGCTCAATTCTGAAAATCATAAAGAATATGCACATACATACATACACACACATGCAGTTAAAATTCAAACTGCAAGTGCACAGGGTATTTTAAAAAGAAGTGCCTGTTCTTGTTCATGTTTTTAAAATATAGTCAAAAAATGAACATCTGACAACCTGAATTTAACCATGAATGTGTTCATGCATTGACACACCATATTTTAAATTAGAAAATGGTAAACAAATACTGATACCACTACATGGATTCCATGAGGTGACAGCTTTCAACTAGCATCATCTATTCTGTTGCACTAACCGTTGGTTGTGAACACTCTTCCCAGATATGAAGCTTTCTCCCAGTGCCACGTACTGTAAACATAAGGCGTGCAACGTCCACGTTTTCCACCCCCTGATCGCCACGTACCCTAAAATAGACATTATATACACACACAGACAGTCAAATCACTCAAGTCATTCATTTTCTGAATGTTTGTTCTTCAATGGTCAGGACCACCACAGAGCAGTGATTATTTGGGTGGTGGGTCATTCTTCGCACTGCAGTGACACTGACATGTTGGTGTGTGTTAAGTGTGTTGTGCTGGTACAAGTGGGTCAGACACAGCAGCTGCAAATTACCTACCATCCAAATAATAGCTAATCTGTTGTGGTACTGGCCATTGAAGAACATGGTGAAAGGAGGACAATGTATGCAGAGAAACATAAGGACTACAGTCTGTAATTCTAGAACTATTAAGTGTCTATATCTGAGGTGCACAACTCCTGTCCTGGAACAAAGCAATACAAGCGGTAGAATAATTTGCAAAATGTATGAATAGATTTTTTTTTTTGCAAATTGTGATTTTAATTATAGATGTGTGAGGTGTTTCTGTGAGCACATTTACCTAAGAGGAAAACCAAACTTCTCCACAGATTGTTGGAAGAAGGCCAAGGTGGTTGATGCCAGGTTGTTGGAGGCTGCACCAAGATACATTATCTGCAACACAATACAATGCATCAGTTTAGACATTCAAGTGTTTAATGATTATGTAAATAAGTATAATAAATTAGTAAAAACAACTTTTACCTTGCGGGAAAAACCATCAATGCCGCCAAAGATGACAATGTTGTAGCTAAAAGGACTAAAACTGTTCATCAATGCATGAAGTATACTACAGTTAAGAATAAAAAAAAAAAGTTGTTGCTGAATGTAATAGGTGTTGAACCTAAAATGCTGGGTGTGATGTTACATGTACAGTAACATTAAGACAATAATGTATTGCTTATTGCTACTTCAAACTTTATAAACACACTCTGAAAAAAAAGATTTTAAAGAAATTTACCGGATAAGTTTATGGTTTGTATCTATGTGCATCAAAGACTGGGGGCCTGGAACAGAGTAGGTCCGTCGAGCAATACACCCTAAATGGACCATGCGGGATATGACACCAGTGCTGTCAACACGGTGCATGGAAGCTCTGACACGGTTGTACTGCACTCTTAATCCTCGGGCTTGAAGAAGTGCCTTCACCATTCGATATCCAGAGTGAGGCTGCCTGGATTTAATCTCTCTTACATGTCGGTCTAACTCATCATCATTCATGGTGCTGTATAGTTCCTTGACAGAGAGATAAGACTCAGCCATGCGTCGGTGTACTGTGCTTCTCGACACCCCCAAGAATTTGGCTATAGATGCAACAGATAAATTAAGTTCCAGGAGGCTGCCAAGATAGTCTGTGGATATGACCATTCGTTGTCGCCCAGTCGGTCCTTGCTCAAACTGCACAACTGCAGTGTGTTGCTCCCTTTTCTCTTTTTCCAGGTTGATAAGACTGTGTAGCTGTCCAAGTTCACTTAGAATTGCTGGATGAACAGTTACTTGACTTGACACAGCATTTAAAAATACAAGCTCTTGTGTGCAAGTAAACTCTAAGAAGTCCAGATCCACAGGCATGCGTCCCAAAATATGTTCCAAACGAGAGCGAAGTCTTTCTAAAATATGATTCAGCAAAAGTTCCTAGGAGAGGGGAAGTAATATAATGAAGTAATATAATGTCAAACACAAATAAAAGCATTATAACTGAAGGGCCAAATGTTATTTTATGTTATATACTCAGAATTAGATATAACAATGTTTTTTTAGAAAAGTAGAAAATATTATATAAATACAAAACCCCTGAACTAACTACAGCTCAAAATCAGCTGCATTTTTATTAGAATTGTTGCCCCTCATCTTCTATAAAAAGCTAAAATGTAAAGATTATTATTGTTATTATTATTATCATCATCATCATCAAGTCTACCACAACATTTGCATCCAAACACAGCATTTGCTGATTAAGGCCAAGTGCCCAAATACGCTACAGATGGAAAACAAACATTTTGTAGTGACCATTAAGTTACAGCTAGCAACTGCTGTCAGAACACGACATTAACTATCGACGACCTTTTGTTTACAAACACGACGGATTCCATTGTTCAAACTGTGTAAGTTAAACAGCGGAGTCGGATGCGCTAACGCATTTCTAATACATCGGTGAACACCATCGGGTTGCGCTTTGTTTACGAACACTGAATCCGCAGTCCGACTCCGCTGTTTAACCTACACAGGTTTTTAACCAGGTTTAAGGATTCATAATAAATATACAATACAATTTTGGTCACCTTTTCAAACAGATTTTTTTTTATTAGAGTGAGAGCTTCTACCGCGGCCACGCGCACTGCAGTTCTCTCTCTGTCTCTCGCTCTGTCTCTCTCTCTCTGTTTCTCTCTCTCTCTCTGTTGCATGCTGGGAGGTGAGCGTGGAGCGCGTGTGGAGAGTGTGCGTGTGAGAGCGATTGTTTTCTAAACTTTAGAAAACTTTTCTTTCTGTTTTTTTTTATACTCTTTTTTTCAATTTCAATTAATAGTAGAGCGATTATAAAAATTTTGTACACACAGCGGCGTGTATAGCTGTTGTTTCGGTGGCGGTGTGTGAGGATGGCGTCTCACCTGAGTGGTGAGAGCCGTCCTCTGTCACTCCGTCACGGGGTCAGGTGTGAGGTGAGTCGGGAGGTGGCGGTGGAGCAGGTGTTGCTAGCGGTTGGGGAGGTGATCGGGTGTGAAAACATAATTTCGGCATCACGGATGAACAGGGCAGTGGTTGTATTTGTCAAGGAGAGGGATCTGGTGCACCGGCTGACGGAAAACGGGATAAAGGTAAGTGATGAACTTTATCTCGTTGCGCCGCTCGGTGCCACAACAACAAAAGTCACAGTGTCTAACGTCCCGCCATTTATAAACAATCAGGAGATAGAACGGGAATTAGCCCGGTTCGGTAAGGTAGTCAGCGGGACGAGAACTGTTTCCTTAAACTGTAAAAACCCCGCGCTGAAGCACGTTGTCTCTTTCAGGCGTACCGTGTTGATGTTCCTAAGTGAACCCACTCTGAACATCTCTTTTAGGGTGAATCATGAGGGGAGGTCATACATGCTGTACGCCAGCACCGGGAGTATGACGTGTTTCGAATGCGGGGACATAGGACACAAACGTTTTAACTGTCCTCATAAGGGACATGAGAATGAGGGTGCGGGGCCGAGTGAGGTAGCGGGGCCGAGTGAGGTAGTGGGGCCTAGTGGGGATGCAGGGCCTAGTGGGGTCAGAGACGACACCCAGGCAAGAGCCAGTACCAGTACTGAGGAAGAACAAATAGAAAAGGAGACAGCAAACAAAAGAAAGTCAGAAGATAAATTAAACTATGAGATAAAAAAACAGGCTTCTGTAGAAAATAATGTGTTGTCAAGGGCTGAGGTAACTCAGACTAGCAGGGAAGGAGGAGATACAGGGACAGAAGCAGATATGGAGGTTGTAGAAAAAATGGAGAAACAGGTTAGTGTAGAGGTCTTGGACATCGTGGGAGGGCCAGTCAGTGACCCAGTTAGTAGGGGAGGGGTAGATATAGAAGGGTCAGACAGTACTGGGGGATCAGACAGGGCCGGATGTTCAGGGAATAAAACAGAGCAGGAGGAGGAGGAGGAGCTAACAGATGAAAATTTCTCAGAAATCTCTGACATAAGCCTGTCACAAACTGATGAACAGCTTTACACGCTCGGTGAAATAAACTGTTTTCTAGATGAAACGTTTGGTAAACAAGTTGAGATCAGAGATCATTTTCCCGATGTAAACAAATTCATAGCATCTGTAATTGTGGCACAACGTAATGCCAACTTAGAGGAACTCGACAAAAATAAAAGATTAAGGTTAAGAAATCATTTGAAAAAATTAGAAAAAGGAAAACGTCCAGCTAAATTAAAATATAAAATAAAAATGAAGATGTCAAATAGAGCGTTTTTTAACTCTTACTCTACTGTCTGTATCTGTTTCTTCTCTCTTTTTCTCTTTCTCTTAATGGAGAGGTTTAGGATTGGGTCTCTTAATATAAACGGTGGCAGGGACAGATATAAAAGAGCAGTAATAGAGACTTATATTAAACAAAAACACATTGATGTGGTCTTTCTACAGGAGACCCACAGTGACAGGGCAAATGAAATTGAATGGCTGATATGGTGGGAGGGAAAAATAGTTCTCAGTCATGGCTCTAACGTCAGCGCCGGGGTGGCGGTTTTATTCAGTAAGAGGCTGCAGGTTTCCAGAGTAAAAACTACAGAAGTAGAGAAAGGTAGAGCCCTAATGATAGAGGCAGAAATAAAAGGGAAAGTTTTTACCTTTTTAAATGTTTATACACCAAATAACGGAAACGGGCGAGTTCAGTTCTTTAAAAAAATAGATGAAATATTAAAACAGGTCAGAACATCACTGGTGATAGGTGGAGACTGGAACTGTACTATCGATCACACATTAGACAGAAATGGAGAAGAACCACACCCACAGTCAGGTAAAGTTTTAGACAGTATTACTAAACAGTATGGCTTGGTTGATGTGTGGAGAGAAAAAAACCATAACATTAAACAGTACACATGGGTAAAAATAACTGACAGTAGGATCTCAGCAGCAAGGTTAGATCGTTTTTATATCACTAATACAGACAGAAACAAAGTTTTTAAAACAGAAATTTACCCCAATGGTTTCTCAGACCATCACCTTATAACAGCAGATCTTCTTTTATCAGTAAAGAAAAAGCAAAGTTCATATTGGCATTTTAACACTAGGTGGCTCCATGATGAAGGTTTTTGTAGGAATTTTAGGATTTTTTTGGGAGGGATGGAGAGAAAAAAAGGTTGTTTTTAACAATTTGGTTTCTTGGTGGGAGGTGGGAAAAACACAAATAAAAGTTTTTTGTCAAAAATATACAACAGAAGAATCAGACACAAAACAACAAATAATACAGGAACTGGAAGCAGAAATTAGTTTATTAGAAAATAAAATAACAAATAATCAAAATATTAAAGGTCTATTAGACCACAAGAAAAAGACTCTAAGCTCACACCTTCACAAGCAATCCAAAGCAGCTCTCATCCGTTCAAGAATCTCTAACATCAAGGACATGGACTCTCCCACTGCATTCTTTTTTAACCTCCAGAAAAAAACAAGACACCAGAACCAAATGGAATACCTGAAACGTCCAGACGGAAGCATCACAACCGACAGAGCCGAGATGAGGACCATGGCAGCAGAGTTCTACACAGAGCTCTATAGTGCTGAGGAGTGTGACCCGTCGTGTAGAGCAGAAATGGTAAAGGATCTCCCTAGACTGAGCGAAGAGCAGAGGAACCTGATGGACACTGGCAGGAACTTTCTGCTGCCGTTCAACAGCTGGCAACTGGACGGGCACCGGGCATAGACGGACTACCAAGCGAGTTTTATAAACATTTTTGGCTTTTTTTAAAAACAGACTTGTTTGAGGTTTTTAAATGCTGTTTTAATGAAAAAAGACTTCCTGTGAGCTGCACGAGAGCGGTGCTGTCACTACTCCCAAAAAAAGGAGACCTGGGACTTTTAAAAAACTGGAGACCTGTCTCACTTTTATGTACTGACTACAAGATTTTATCAAAATGCCTATCAAACAGACTAAAGAACCATCTGCACACAATAATACATAAAGAACAATCATACTGCGTTCCAAACCGGACTATAATGGACAATCTTTTCCTCATCAGAGACATCATCGACTTTTGTAAAATAAACCCGTGTAACATCGGTCTGCTATCCATTGATCAAGAAAAGGCTTTTGATAGAGTTGATCATGTTTTTTTATTTAAGACATTAAAAGCGTTCGGTCTGGGAAAAGAGTTTCTAAATTGGTTAAGGCTGTTATACAGTGATGCAGTTTTTATTCTTAAGGTGGGAGGAGGACTTAACGCTCCAATACAGATGCAGAGAGGGATAAGACAGGGCTGTCCTTTGTCTGGACAGCTATATAGCATAGCGATCGAGCCACTGCTGTCCATTTTAAGAGCTAAACTACAGCCATTACAGGTTTAACAGAACGGCTAACGCTGTCTGCTTATGCAGATGATATAACTGTTTGTATTAAAAACCAAGATGATGTAAAAGTTTTAACAAAGAGCCTAGAGTCATACAGAGGAGCGTCATCAGCACTGGTAAACTGGGGGAAATGTGAGAGTCTTTTATTAGGTCAGTGGCAGGAGCAAAGACCTCCAACCCTACCAGACAGTCTCCAGTGGGGCAAAAGCGGTTTTAAATATCTGGGAGTGTTTTTAGGTTCAGCTCGCTACCAGAGTCAGAACTGGGAAGGCGTTGAGAGGAAGGTGTGTGCCAAGTTGTCTCAGTGGACTTGGGTCCTGCCTCAGCTGTCCTATAGGGGGAGAGTACTAGTTATTAACAATCTGATCGCCTCCATGTTGTGGCACCGCCTTACTGTTCTTGACCCTCCAGAGCAGCTACTTAAAGAAGTCCAAAAGAACATTATAAATTTTTTTTGGAACGGACAACACTGGACTCCAGCCTCTGTGCTCTATCTGCCTGTACAGGAAGGAGGTCAAGGGCTCATTGACCTGGCCTCCCGTGTAAGAACATTCAGACTGCAGACTGCACAGAGGCTCCTGTATGGAGAGGACCTAGCGTGGGCAGACACAGCCTGCGTGTTGCTGCGACGGGTAGAGAACCTAAAGTACGATAAACACCTGTTCGGGTTAAACCTGACCAACATGGACCTATCACAGACAACACCGTTTTACCAGTCCGTCCTGAGAGCCTGGTCCACCACTTTAAACTGTAACAGGACACATCCTTTTCCAAACATCAAAGAAGAACCACTGTTTCATAACCCGTTTATCACATCCAGAATACTAACGTCAGAACACATTCAAAATCGATTCCAGAGAGCAAAAATTACGAAGCTGAGGTCAGGAGGGAACTGGAAGACGGCAGATCAGCTGTGTGCAGAGACTGGGGTTCGGTCCAGCCGGCTGCTACAGAGGATGCTGGGAGAGGTTATATCCGCCCTGCACTCAGGTTTCAGGGAAGCTCTGGAGCAGGATCCTGGAGGA
Organism: Parotocinclus spilosoma; assembly: GCA_033117975.1. Lineage (NCBI taxonomy): Eukaryota > Metazoa > Chordata > Actinopteri > Siluriformes > Loricariidae > Parotocinclus > Parotocinclus spilosoma. The sequence continues at coordinate 2,681 of JAVSBV010146111.1, read as the reverse complement.
GACCAGCAACCTCTCCCACAGTTACCCATCTCTGCAGCCGGAGAGCACAAACAGTAGGACAAGGCTTTGCTGTCTTTTCAGACCCCACAGTTGGAAAACTTCAAAGATGCCTCAAAAAAAGCTCTCTACTGTACCTGTGTTAAAGTACATCATGAAGGTTCTCTGACTGGGTTAAAGGAGTCATGGTGGTCTGGACGGCTGATCCTAGGCTCTTCCCCACAAGGCAGCTGGAGAACCCTGTACAAACCGCCCATAGAGAAGCGAACGGCTGATCTACAGTGGCGGATAGTACACGGGATAGTGGCTACAAACAGGCACGTGGCACACTTTGACCCTTCTAGGAGCACAGAGTGTTCATTTTGTGGTAGTGAGGAAACTCTGGACCATTTATTTTTAAAGTGCAGAAGATTAAATAACCTGTTTTTATCTCTAAAAGAATGGAGCAGAAAATGTGGGCTTCTATGGGCAGATTGTTTGTACGTGTACGGTCCTAAATACCGAGCTTCACAGAAAAAGATTTGTGTTTTAATTAATTTTATATTCGGTCAGGCTAAACTTGCTGTCTGGCTCACAAGAAAAAATAAAATGCAAAAAAACGGTACAGAAGACGCTGAGATGTTGCTAAAAACTTTAATGAAAATCAGACTACGTTATGTTCTGTGGTGAATGACGAGCTAACACTGCACTTTTAAACACACTGAATGTAATGAGTTTTTAAGTAAATGATTTGTCTGATTTAATGTTTCATATTTACATAATTTTTTTTTTACGTTTTTCTACTTTTACTTTTTTTCTATTTTTACCTTTTTAAAAGCTATGTTTTTTCTTGGATGGTTTTTGAACTAATGTAAAAATAAAGGAAGGTCAAAAGTCACCTGGACCAGTGCTCCTTTTCACAGTACTTCCCTCACCCTGACAGGCATGCCGCTTGCTTGGTTTAGGGTTGGGACTGGGACCAGCTACCACCTCAGCAGCAGTACTGGACCCTGCCTCCTCACCCCCTACTTCACCTTTATGTGGGCATCCAGATCGTATGTGCCCCAGATCTCCACACTCAAAACATTTAATTACCCCTGTACTTGCATACAACATGTAGGAAAAGCCTTCATGTTTGACTCAGAATAAGATGTCCAGAGTTGGTCCCTTTTCCAGAACCATCAGCACACTTCTCCTAAAAGAGACCATGTGCTGAAGGTCTGGTTTTTCATAGATTAGCCGCACTTTCCTGATCTCGCTGACAATTTTTCCAAAGCGTGATAATTCACGTTGGATCATGTCATCGTTCAGGAAAGGCGGCACATTAGAGACAATGACGCGACTTATAGCAGACTCTAGCGGTGAAACTTGAATTAATTCATCACTTACCGTGATTCCTTCCACTACCAGTCTGTCCGCAAACTGCCGCTCAGTAACAAACACCACCACTGCTTTATTCATCCGAGCTGCCGCCGTCATGTTTACATTACCTATAACTCTCCCTACCGCGAGTACGACCTGCTTCACCGTGACCTCGGGCCTCGGGACACAGCGCACACCGTGGCGGCGTGAGGGCGGCTCGGTTGCGCCTCCATGGAGCTCCGCCATGCCGCCCGGATCAGCCACGGGGCCGCCCACACTCAACTCGGGGAAAGAAACGTTTTTTTTTCCCCCTATATATATATTTATTTATTTATTCACTCACTTTTTTCCTATAATAGACCAAAAAAGTGTAGAAAAAAAGGTGAGAAAAGTGAACATAAATCACACACTCAAACAGTTGCTCCCAGCATGCACCAGAGAGAGAGAGGGAGAGGGAGAGAGAGAGAGAGAGAGAGAGAGACAGGGACAGAGAGAGAGAAAGACAGACAGAGAAAGAGAGAGAGAGAGAGAGACATAAAAAGAGATAATTAATAGAGAAAAAAAGAGAAATAAAGAAAAAAAGAGAGAAATAGAGAGATAAATAAATAGAGAAAAAGAAGAGAAATAAAGAGAGAAAAATAGAGAGAGAAAGAAAGACAAATTAAGAGAGAGAGAGAGAGAGAAAAAGAGAGAAAAAGAGACAGAGATAAATAGAGAGAAATATTTTAAAGAGAGAGAGAAAGAGAGAAAAAGAGAGAAATAAAGAGAAAGAAATGAAAAGAGCGAGAAAAAAAAGAAAAAAAGAGAAATAAAGGTAGATAAATAGAGAGAGAGAGAAATAAGGAGAGAGATGGGTAATTCATTTGCATGACTGTGTCCTAACACACACCTCTCCCATCGTCACTTTCTCTTCCTCTATTCTCGCTTTATTTAAAGATAGTTAGCGAAGGGAACGAGGTAAAAAATGCACCGTCCTGGGGGATACAAACTGCCCCGTCCTCCAATCACAGCGAGAGATAAAGAGAGAGGGAGGAGGGGGGGGGTAAACACTTCAACAGAAAAGAGGAAACATAAGAGGATGGCTAAACGTGTTTAACACAGACACACACACACACACACACACACACACACACAGAGATCTTTAAAAGAGCAGCGCGTGGGTGAGACAAAGCGGTTGAGCAGAAAGAGACAAGGCGCAGGACGAGATGAAGACGAGATGTCTCCCGCGTGACAGCGCTGCCTGCTGGTGATGGACAGCGAGCGACGAGGCGCCTCAGGGAGGACAGACAGGACGAGCTAATTACTGACTGATTAACTGCAGCTACACCCCCCCCCCCCCCCCC